>JASAMW010004239.1:0-23221 GCA_030247985.1 Epsilonema sp. ZAB3_2 | reverse complement strand
TTTAACGCATCCTCTAATTTGAACTGATCGCATCGTACAAGTTGCAACCAAAAATGTGAAAGCAAGAGGCAAAAACGATCGCATGCGGACCGCCACTTGTTGATCACGTCTTGCACGGTGCCACCATCGAATTACTGGATAATGTACGAACTTTGTATACTGTACCTTTATGTTACAAAATTCTAAGGTACGTATCTGGTGGATTCTCATTTGCCTCTGGTTTTTTTCGTGCTGTCCCGTTCTCGTGTGTATTACGTACATGTAGTAGGGTAAAGGTATGTTCGCGTGTACGAACAGGTATGTATTTTCTTCTCCACGTACAGTGTACGTACGTATGTTTATGTACTACGTATTTACATACATACATGTACGGTATGTTTATATTGTTTGCGGTATACGCACACGCATACCTACAGTACTGTACGTACCGTACGTAGGTAAGTACTGTGTAACATACAGGGTACGTACCGTACGTACATTTGCTCACGTCAAAGCTTACAATTTTTGCTCGAATTTGTTATTTATTATTCATATCTTATTCCTATTCAACATAGGCGAAGCAATCTGTCTTCATCTGTTCATTTTCAGTGCAAATATTGCCTTGTCTTATTTAAAATCTCGGTAAAAATAATTATGACATGAACCTAAATTATTGAATCAAAAAATCAAATCTCAGAAAAATAAATTACTTCTCTGTACGTTGTTCCCTACAAACAAACAAGACGTTGCTCAATACAAATACCAATACCATCTTCTTCCATAGTGATAGCTCGGAAACCTCAGATCCTTTAGATACGACCAATAATTCGCCTGCCTACCGTAGTCGAACAAACTCGTACATCGCCAATATCTCATCCCAAAAATACCGCTTCCCTCCGGCCAATGGTAGTCGTAGTACGGGTTGTACTGATACTTGTGGTAGGTGTAGTAGGGTTTGTTGGCGTAGTTCAGGTCTGCTTGCTGTTGCTGCAAAGTTGGCGGCGTTGTGTAGTAGTAGAGCGATGGATAGGACAGATTATTCCACGGACGGTAGTAGGTGGTTGGATAATTTTGAAGATAAGTGAAGCGACGCCAGGTGTATGGATAGACGGCCCGAGGCCACGGATTGTACTGAAATTGAAATATAGGTGGGTAGGCTATTTTATTTATTTATTTATTTATTTATTTATTTATTTATTTATTTATTTATTTATTTATTTATTTATTTATTTATTTATTTATTTATTTAGGCTATTTATTTATTTATTTATTTATTTAGTCTATTTATTTATTCCGTGTTTTTAATACTCATTTTATGCGTGGTTTTTGTATTTTACTGTAGGTAGGCCTATTTTTTATTTATTCTGGCCTGTGGACCAGTTGCAATTATAAGCAGAGGGGTCAACTCGCGACCACCCCTAATTTCTAGTTATTTATTGATGTTGACGTTTATGTGTTTAACACCTACCCCGAGGAGCCGTCATTGTTGTCAACAACTTTTACTTTTGTTGTCGGATTGTTGTCGGATTTTGTATGGTTGTTGTCGGATCCGACAACAACAGTACAAATGTTTGTTGTCGGTTTGTTGTCGGATTTTGTACTGTTGTTGTCGGATCCGACAACAACCATACAAAATCCGACAACAATCCGACAACAATCGGACAACAAAAGTAAAAGTTGTTGACAACAATGACGGCTTCCTCGGGGTAGGTGTTAATGTTTATTTTTTTAAATTGGTGTATTGTTGCTTACCCGATTCGTACTGTAGTGGTAGTACCAGAAGTTGTCCCCATCGCCGCGACTGATTGGCAGTTTGGCGTAGGCGTTTCTTCCACCGCTCGTATTCAAGGCCAAGTTCGGAACCGAATTGAATCGTCGTATCCGGTACAGACTGGGCCTGTCGTAGCTCACCGAATCCGGATAGCACAAATTTAGCTGGGAAGCGCTTCGGTACAGTAAAGAACTGCTCATTTTTGACGCCGTTTCATTCACTTCAACGCTTGGGGTTGAGAGCCACAAGAACAATGAGCTTCTTCAACGATTAGCTAACCACTTTTCAGCCAAGCCTTTTGAATAGCTGCGAATGTGTTTATGCGCGCAAAACAATCAGTCTGGCTGGCTGGGAGGCTGACTGCAAGATTCGCCTTTATTGCATTTCTTGGAATGAACTCTTTAGTTATTCAAGACGTCAACAGTCAGTACCGCGCATACGTATAGCGCACCTATGGAGCCGACGGCGATGTTTTTTGAATGATGAAGTATGCAGAAAATGTAATCGATAAATTCAGCTCCCAGAACAAAGCAGAAAGGTTTATAAATTAAGCTGGTTTACGATTCTACAGCTTCCATCCAGCTACAGTAACAACGGGCGTACTGTACGTGCAATATGTACACGCACAAGAATCATTATCCAGGCAATCATTATGCAAACAGCGAGTCAATAAACAGAAGAGTTTGTCACACATATTATAGTATCCACAGGTCCAGCAAAACAAGCACAAAACTCGTGAAAAGCCTCATTTCTCATTGCGTTAGAGCTAATCAGTCGATCGATAAGCCTGCAGGTATAAATAAATATTGTTATTGACCCCCGCTCCATTTCTCTACAAGCCGTTTCACATTTTGACCATCAGATGGCGTCACTGTCGCAGTTTCCGACGTCGACTGTCGTCGGTCAGCGTCCGCAAAACTTCGCTCTTCCCATGCGCGAACTGATTGCGAGATATTGACGCATTTCGAGTCGCCGTCGCCGTTGTCGACCTTTTGTCGTCGCCGATTTTCCTCGTCGACATGTGTCGTCGACTTTTGTCGACGTCGATCACTGGTCGGCGTCGACAGCCAATCACCATCGTCGACTTCTGTCGCCGCCGACAGATGCAAAGCGTCCAATCGTCGTTCCAAGTCCCATTCGTACACAGTGTCATACAGACTTTCCTTCGACGAATTTGTCGACGTCGACGTACCGGAATCTGCCATAAAATTGTCGACACTGTTCTCGATGTCGACGCTCCTTCTGATCATCATATTGCCGACACTTTTTGATTTGGCGACAGGCGTCGACGTGGTGTCGACGACGAAAGTTTTCATCGCCCGTCGCTGCTGGAAAGTCGACAAAGCCGATTGGACGGCTTCCGTCGGCGACGACTTTGCAATCGTCGTCGACTGTCGACTTTCGAAAACTGAGTCGTCTTCAGTCGACAGAAGTCGCCGTTTTTCGTCTTTGACAACAGAAAACGCAACTCGATTCAGTCTTTTTGGCGTTTCCGACACTGAAACTGCCTTAATTTTTGCCGACCCAGCGGCAAAACTTTCCAAATTCAGAGGAAACGATCGCTTCTCTTCCTCTCCGCTTGATTTCGTCGTAAAATCGTTCAGCTCCTTCCACAAATCCTCATATGCCTTTTGCACATCCTCCAAACTTTCCTTAGGGGCGAGGACGCTTTTCTTCGTCGCCGCTGTCTCACTCACTTTCTTAGTGCTCTCTTCGCGGCTGAATTTACACGAGTCCAACCAGTTGGTCACGTGGTCTGCCGATCGGCGTCCTTCCGGAGAATTGGAAGTCCCAGAAAACGACTCTTTCCTCCCACTTTCGTATGCGCTATCCTCAGAACTGGAACTCTGCCTGCATTTCTCCACTTCCTTGGATCGATGTGACGTCTCCTGCTCGTCCACATCCTTGGCACAGGCGGAAGGCAGTTCAGAAGCTTCGAAAAACTTCTTCGCGGGATTGAAAATGTCGCTCTTATCGCTCCGAGCTGATTGGCTAGCTGGGGAGTAGCTGACCAATGGCGGCTCGGGAGGACTTTTGGATCGACGAAGCAGGAAACGGTGGGGAAGAAAGCGACGGGACGAGGAAGACGTCGTAGTGGTTGTGGAGGCGGCGGAGGAAGAGCAGACCATGCGAGAATCGGTGTTGGCGAATTTTCGGTGCTCGAAAAAGGCTTGAAGACGCATTTGATGATTCTGAAAAAAAGGAAAAATCAAAATGATTCTTCATACGTAGCATATGTTCTACAACTGTGTGTATGGAATGCGTACATGCAACCCTCTCATGAAGTATTTAACAGGGACGACTAGTCCGTGCTTATACTGTGGGCGTTACGTCGAATAATTATAGGCGCACGCACAGTAAGCCCGAACTAATTTTCCCTGATAAATTTTCCAGCGAGCCTGAGTGCAAATTTTCTAAGCAAAAAACTGTAAAACTGCCTACTGTACTGTACTGTCGTGTAAAATGTAGAAAGTTGCTCATATGTAACTGCGCCATTTTACCTATGAACAATAACTCACAGAAACCTACATACAGCTGACCTCTTCTCTCGCTCCCAAAGTATCGCTGCGCACATCGACAAATCGGTGCTGGCTCTCTGTGAATCCCGCGTGAGATCGACGCTTATTGGTCGACGAAAATGACGTCATCGTCGTCGTCGGCGACGATTGTTGTTTCCTGACCAATCGGAGATCGAAGACAGGGTCCGCGGATTTTCGTCGTTTTTCCAGATATTTCGGCTCATGACTGGCCTGTAATCGACGACTGGCCGAATTTACCCCGAGTTTCCAGCCGCCTGTTCGACTTCGAACGTCATCGTTGGGCGAATCTGGTAAAGACAGAGAGAACAGGGTAACTGGGGATAATTTTATCAACTTGAAGGGATGTTAATATGGCAAAGGTGGTACATAGGTGCAATCAAGGTTGACCAGTCTCGACTAGCCTGGTCGAATTTTTTCCGCTCTATTCGCTACTTGGGCTAATAACTATGAGTAATCGCCAGCTTCCCCCTTTTTTCAGTGTCTTAAGTGCATTTTCATATCGGTGTCGGCGGGTACTGGCGAGGTCACCGATCAAAAGTCAACTTCACGGCCACCCATAATTCATGTAGCGCAAGTAGCGAATACCATCACAATACGTTGAAGTTCTAAATCAAACCTAAACATTGATAAAAATTTTCTTACCAGGAATAGCGGTGCTTTTCTGACAATTTTTGCTTCCCATTTGCATCACAATCTCTTTCGCTCTGCTGGGGATTTCAGCCGAAAAATGATCCAACATCATCCGTTTCAATTCCCGAGTCCAGTGCGTCTTTTGCTCTGCGTTCTTCGCCTATAAAAAAATTTCCAAAATAAGCATAATTTTACCTGAAAACCGTGTCAAAAACATCTTTTTTCGCAACATCTCCTTCTCCTCACAACAAGGCAAAAGTTACTTATATTCCTCTTGAAAACGCAAGATTCTTTCATATCCCAACCTCCAAACGGACGGAAAATATCGCCCAAAACCGTTTGAAGTGGGGAAAGAAATGCAATTATTTCTGAAAATGATTGCTCGGCGTTTTTTTGCGCGTTTTCCTATCGAAATCGCAGAGGGCCATAGGAAACATCAAAATGGCCCAACCGGGCCAACCACTAAACTGACCCGTTTGTTCCGAACACAGAGAGGAGAATTCTTGTCGAAATTGTTTCCTTTTGAAAACGGGGACAAAGGTGCCAATATCCCCATTTATTTCCACAAGAGAAGATAGGAATTTTATGCCTTTCGTTACCTGCAGAATGTGATGCAGTTTTGGACTGTCGATCGAAAGGACTTGAAAAGAGAGGGGATCGCCATTTACTCGTTCAACCAGCATCAGAGTGGAGCACTGAAAAAAATAGTTCAACATAATCCATAAAATAGGAATAGGCCTACATATGTACTGTTTTTTAGTTTGTAAAGTTTTGTGGAGAGAGAAAGAATAAGGGTAGTTTCACGTAAATAAATAAATGAACAAACAAAAATAAATAAAGCTGAAAATAGCCTATCCATTTTTTTGGTCAAAGGCAGCTGAGCTTTCTTTCTTTCTTTTCCTTGAAGTTATTTATTTACACCGAAAAGTTAAGGTTTCCATAAAATAAATAATTAGGCCTAAATAAATAATAAATAAATAAATAAATAAATAAATAAATAAATAAATAAATAAATAAATAAATAAATAAATAAATAAATAAATAAATAAATAAATAAATAAATAAATAAATAAATAAATAAATAAATAAATAAAATACCATGCTTCTTTTTCTAATGTTTTACCGTGATAAAATCCTTGCAAATCAGCGATCCATCCGCCTTATCTTTTGTAATAAGCAGCACCTCTTCAAATAGGAAAAGTCTACGCCACGCCTTTGTGCCGGACATACGAAAACTGTCCTCCATTACAAGCTCGCCGTACTCCGACAAATCTGTGCACTAAAAATGCAAAGAAGAGAGCTCAAAACATGGCAGAAAATTGGAATAAAATAGATAGATAGGGTACTGTGGGGTAAACCCGGACCGATTTCTTGAACTCTCCTCTTTTAAATGAGCTACCACCATGTTGATCATTTGCTGAAGCGGCCAAGTTTAGAAAAGCTTAGGGTGTCTGGGTTTACCCCGTGTCCGGGCTTACCCCATAGTACCCTACGATTTAGCAAAACTACCGTACCCCGTCATTCTTTTTCCAACTGAGCAAAACTTTCTGAATCTCCTGAACGCGTAAGGCGTGCTCCTGTCTTTTTTTCACGTCATTTATGTGCTTCGCCCTGCCTGTCATACAGTCCAGAGCTTTTTGTACGCATTGCGCTTCAGATGAAGTCCTCGGACCTTCCCAGTGCCTCAAAATATTCTGCAAGCAAGAAAAAACACAATATATTTATGGAAACTTCGCTAAAAACAAATCAAGTTGAATGAAACATTTTAGCAAATATTTACCAATTGCCGCCATCTTACAATTTATTTTACCATAATTGACACCATTTATTTACCTGAAGAAACAGGTGGTATTTCAGCACCCTTTGCACGGGCTTGAGTAGGTAAGTGCCCAAGGGCAGTGAGTGCATGAGCAAAAGCTGGCGTTCTCTGAGAATCTCGCGAATTTTTCGTCGTTGAGACAGGCGATTGAGAGCTGCCACCATCCTGAATAAAATCCAGACCAAATAAATAACCAAGTTTTATCTACAGTATACTAATCATAGAGCAAGCAGGGTACAGTCTGGCCAGAGAGAGTTGGAAATGGGGCTCAAGTCGTACTGCGTGCGTAATTTGCATGCACTTCTGCTAAAATACACGAAGCACGGACAAAAATCCGAAATTGTGAATTTGTTTTACGCAACGCGCCTTGAATGTCATGGTCAACTCTTACTGGCCAAACTATAGTGTGTGAGTGAGAGTTGAGCTGACCATGTTGAATGAATTTTTTATGTCTCATAAGATCAACCCTTGACCTTGACCCAATTTACCCCATAACACCCTACCGTACCTCGGATACTGAGTACAGTACTCGGCGTAAACGTCGAATCCGTTCTCTTCCTCCACAAAACACTGCGTCATTTTCAGGAGAGCCAAGCGACAGGAATCCAGTCGATGATAAAAGCGTCGGTTGAATTCCAGCACCGCTTCCAGATTACCAAACAGCGCGCACACGTCCAGCGCTGTCACGCCCAATTCGTCTCGTTCACTCAGTAGGAAATTCATGTAACCCTGCACAAAGGAGGAAAATTATTTCAAAAAATATGGCAAAAATATGGCAAGTCATAGCAAAGTCTTTGACCTTTGGCAGGAAAATAATTTTCAAGATGTGGCCATCTTTAAAAAACTTTGGGACTAGGCGGGAATTGAACTCGCCGCATCTATAAATGACTGGCCTTCTCTCACCTGAACCACAGCATCCAGATCGTTCACATAACTCCTCTCCGTCTCCAGCAATTCCAAAGCGATGCGGTCCAAGTAGGACACCGTCTCCTGTTCCAATATTTCACGTTTCCGGTCCACGGACAGGGAGTCCTCCTCCTTTAGCAGTGGTCCATGGCTGGTGCTAGGACTTGCCACTGCATCCAGTCCGTCTGTCACCGTGTTGCCAGCTGAAGATGGAATGGAACTGCGAATTGAGGATCTGAAATAGGCTTACAAAGGTTAGCAAGCATTTTTGGACAGATTTGGGCACTGTTTCCTTGTTTTAGTCCGTCTGGTTCATTCATAAATTACGTAATGCTACCCCCTCCGATACAGCTACTACGCAACCATAACGCTGGGCCAAACCCCCTCCCCCTATTTCAGCGTTACGTAATTTATGAAAACCCTTACCTGGCAGAGCTATAACCAGTCGTTGACGAAGTTGAAGATGTTATGCTGACCCGTTGGCGGGCATCATTGGAGGGGACCCCCTTTAACGGCGGGTGCCGCTTCTTTGCCAGTGTTACCTCCTCCTGACCGTCAACCTCCTTGACGTCGTCCATAGAGGTTTCCTGGCCAGGACGTGCAACAACCGCGTCCATTTTGCCCTTGCTGAAAACGCGGCGCAGTTTCGCACCGGAGCGTCGAAAAAAGTCGGTAGAAGTTGACGATGGTGACGACGGCTTTTGATCGTCAGCGTTTGACGGCGGCGAATGACGGCGAACTTTGTGCACTTTCAGCTGACTGTCTGACCCTACTCTCCTGCAAGGCCTAGCAGCGACAAATATTGACGACGCGCTTTGCTGCGGCGAGTGTTGTCGCTGCTGAATTTGAATACGACAGGGTCTTAAAGTTTCAGGGGTGCCTGGCGCAGAATAAAACAAAGAAGCGCGTCTCTTTTTGGCGCCATCATTTCTCGAAAAGTGCGGCAAATTTTCATCGGCGTCAAAGTTTTCCGGGCACCAACTTTGCGTCAGACGGTCGACGTTGTCATAAATCGGGTCTCCACTGTCGTCTTCTTTCAGCTGATCAGTGTGGTTATATTTTTCGTCAGGAAACAAACAAGACTTCTGCTCCTTCTCTTCCTCGGCGAATAAAGTGGAAGGATCATGCCTCAAAGTAGGAAAAGAAGTTGTCTCTTTTCGCACCTTTCCGCGTACGCGACATTCAGTCTGTTCCCCTCTCGCAGCGGCAGAAACCGGCAGCAAATTGGCCGCAGATGGCCTTGACCCATCCTCCACCCCCACGACTGTTGTCGCATTTTTACAGCCAAACGAATCTCTCTTTCCATCAACAACCCGCGGCGTTATGGAGCTACAGGAGTGATCGTAAACTCGTGGAGTTGATGTTTCAGGTGACGGGTAAAGTTTTTCCTGCTCCGACTGTCGTTTTGGCGTTGTAATTGAGCTACGACAGCCGCTGCTTCTTGAACTTAAAAGTGGCGACGCGGAGTGACGCCGATCCTTGTTGTAAGCGACGGCAATCAGCTGGGAAGAACCAGTTTGCACTCCTGCAGTACAGTCGACGGTCGATCTTGTCTCTGCCCCTCCTTTCTGTCGCTGATCCTTGAGTTGTTGGCATGCAATAATTGACGGTTGTCGCAGCTTTGACTTAGAAGCAGAAGGAGGAAGGAGTTGCAAAAGTGTCGAAGCGCTCGAAATTGAACTTGAAACTGCTTCTCCTCTTTCTTCTGTTGGTTTAGGTTTAACGGTCGTGGTTGAGCTGCGGTCCTCCTGGCGCGATAGTAAGCTGTCCATGTCTTTCGCAGGCGGGAGGCGAACAACCGCCGAATCTGTTTCTATGCAAACAAACCGCACGGAGTTATGCATATGAATTGTTGATAAAATGTTTCAGAGTAGGTAGGTACAGTAGGATGCGCTAATTGGTAAACAAAACGCGGCTTGGGGGTGGGTGTGGGGTAGTGTGGGATCTAGGATGGGCCCAGGAGCGAAAAGTAAATAAAGATTGCTGACGCCTGTAGTCAACTTGAGTTTTGTAGGAAATAATGAAAACCCCAAGTTCCCAACTGAGGTACGGTGGTGTATGGTCGCTTTTTTCACACCTTACGTCAGCTTTCGTATCAGAAAAAAACAATCGCGCATCAGTCATTTCCTGTTGACCCGTTAAAGCTGGAAGAAGCTATGCAAGAATTTTAGGCATCAATATTTCAAGAATAGATTAGAACGCCTGAAAATGAATTTACGATAATTATGTACCTATTAGGCTTACACAAGACCTCTGCTAAAATAAATTAGCATGCCTGCCATAGTAGTACCTACAGTCTAGTCTCCCATCCGATGTAAAACCGAGGCGGGAAAATCGTTGAAAGAACAAGCCACCAAACCGGCTAATGCCCACCCCACACCGCCTAGACGAAACAACACCAACCAACCACCCATTGAACCACCCCATAAGTCGGCACACAATTGTTGTTGATTATTGGCCTCCAAAGAAGCCTTTTCCCAATACTCGTAAAACCACCAACAGTAGTGCGAAATGTCCGTACTACGTATGTACACGCTAACTCACTCGATTGGCTTCGTTCTTCTCCCAAGCTGCCACTAAACTACAACCATCATCATCACCCACAGCTAAGAGCAAAAGCCTGTTGCTTGCTTGCTGCTAATATCCCAGCCCACAAGAGCCATAATCGCTCTGTTTAGCCGCAGCTTTAGGCGTCGTAAAATGGTGGCTATGATCGTGCTTGGAGTAGGGCAACTTGGGGTAAGTTGGTTCACCAACGTGGGCAGGAACGATGAGGGGGTTATACACGATACTTTACATTACAGTACGCACTAATTGGTTTTGAACACAAAGTCACAGTGTGATCGATTATCAAACTTTTTGATTTCAATCGCCCGATGTGGTGATGTATCAGAATAATACGCAATCCCACACATACCATAAGTATACGTACGTCACCAGCGACGAATGATTACTATACCAAGAGTAGGTGAGCGTACCTAGGTACGTAGGAGTTTTATACAACCGCTGCATAAAAGCAATCCCTTCCCTTCTAATACGTACATACGTACTATAGTTTGTAGGTACATAGCTAATGTGTGTAACGATTGATTGTTGGTCTGAATTGCTACGACACCCGGTTTACCCATGACCTTACCCCGCTTTACCCTTTTGCGTACTACAAAGGGCTACATATGAATATTGCATACATACATTGATTAGAATATGGGTGGTTTGCGGCCGAGTTTGTTCTTACGCCCGAGGACACAAAGTTTTCAGCATGCGGATACATAAATCGTTACCAATCAGCAGATGTGCATAGCGTTGGATAGTAATCACTAATCGTCCACAATTACTGTCAAATAAAATAAAAATTTACGCAACCGGAAAAGCAGAAAAAGTTGTGACAAAAAAATTACACGCTCAACAAAAAGCGCACAAAGGGGAGCGCCGACAAACATATCGGACGGAACAACGCATTTTATAGGCTCCGAAAAGACACGACGTCATTTGGGGAAAACGGATATCCCTTGTCGGTGACCACCAAACACCAAATGGCTACTCTACAATTCGGTTTGAGATATGGCCTACTCAAAACCGGATGCAATAATGAACGACCACTAGGGTATGGCGGCGAGCTCTTAAAGATGAAGCTTATCAACAACTGAAGGTCTGGCCGGCTACTTTACGTATACGTGCTTACTACTGTTTTAAGCCGTGCGGCAAAGTCTAATCTTGTAAACAATCATCGATCACTCAAGCTAGGAAAAAATCACTCTAAAACCATGGAGTAAACAATGTTCGCAGCGTGTAAGATTGCAAGAAAAACATTCATCTTGGCAAGGGAAAAAGCTGCTAAAGCTCCCTGAAAAAGCAAGTAACAGTGGCGAATAGTAATCAATGCTGGAGAATCGCACTACAACTATGTACGTACGTGTACATACGCACAATTTAGTAACTGAAAACTTGGAGGAAAGTTGTGTTACTAGTCGACAGCAGACAGGCCAATTTACTCGGACCGAGCTCGTCGGTCTTGCGTGTTGAAGCATAGGAGCCGACGTATACGGTCCGACTTCAGCTCGCACCTCATTAGCAGTCTGACCGCGTGAGTACTTTTGCCCGCACCCCCATTTTCTCGTCTGACAGCGACGAGCTCACACCTTCCTCGCACCTTGCTCACACCGTGCTCGCTACGTGAAAGAAATTTGCCTGTGTGACGCGACGAGTTCTTTTGATCTGTGCGCGGTGTGGGCAAGCGACGAACAAATTTGTACGCGTGCTTTGTACGCAAGCAGGGAGGAGAGCGAAAGAAGTGAAGAGAACGCAAGCGTGCGTGCGTCTGCCACCGACGACTGGCATGCTTTGTACACAAGCAGCGGGAAAGAGCGAAAGAGCGACGGGGAGGGGAGAGAAGACAAAAGCGCCGTGTGCCACCGACGACCACCCATGTTTTGTTCACAAGGGAAGAGGAAAAGCGAAGAGAACCAAATTTTCTTCGTTGCGTGAATAGTGTTCGTCTGCCGCTGTGAGGAAGGGAAAATGAGGCAGTGCGAGGACAAAGTCGTCGTCTGACCGGCAGGGAAGAGAAATGTGCGGGAATAATTTTATCCGTCGGGTGGCACAAAAGTGCGTGTGACGGGCAGAGTATGGGGGAATCCGTCGCCTATTCTAGGTGCGTATACGCTACGTGCTAGGTGCGAGTGAGCTAAAAATCCTGTCTGCTGTCGACTACCTACTGTGAGTCAACCAAAACTACTTACGTACGTAGGTACGTACCCTACATAAAGCAGACAGCAGAGGATGTCAGAATTTTTGGACCCAACAGTTGTCAAAGATCAATCAAATCTAACAAAAGAGCAGTAGCCAGACCAAATATCGCAGAACTTTTGATGTTGCTACTCTATTTATCTTGCAAAGAAAAGTCTGAATGAAAATACTAGGCCATTATCTGGTGGATGAAAGCACTAATTATGCACTACACAAGCACCGCGCTTAGCTTTCGATTCCGACACTGGTGCGCTTCAGACGTGAACTCCGAATTCGCTCCGAATTCGGAGCCCTGCCTATGCTTCAACATGTAAATCCTCCGAGTTTGCTCCGAACTCGCTCCGTTTTTCCAAACGTATAAACGTGTGAACTGCCGAGTTTGAAACTCGGAGACGTGTGAACAACCGAGTTTAGCTCCGAACTCGGAGGCTTCTCGGAGCAAAAGTCGGAGCTCATTAGAAAAACAAAAAACTGAGCAGAAAATTTACGACGTGGCGCGTGAACCTCGCAAAGTGATAAAAGCTGACTCGGATTTGCTTTCTCCCCTTGTGACGACTAAAAAGAAGCGCGCCGTGTTTCTTCGGAGCAAAAACATTGACGTGTGAACAACCGAATATTACGCTCCGAATTCCGGAGGTTCCTCGGAGCGAACTCGCTCGGAGCAAACTCGGAGCACGTCTGAAGCGCACCACTGTGTGTTATTTATTTACTACGTCTTGTTACAATAAATAAAGAAGTTTGTTTAGCCAGCGTTGTACAGTAGCTCCCACAGCGTATAACGGCACAAGAATTTACAGGGTGTCTCACGTAGACCTCCCTAACGAACCAGCCTTATAACTTCCGTAATACAGCAAGTATTAAGCTGAAATTTTGTCCCCAGAAACCCAAGAAAATAGGAAACATTGTGGCAAAATTTGAGCCAGATAGGTTAACCAGGGATGAAATTACGAGCTTGCAAATTTGTGACCACATTTTTCAACATTTTGAAATCAGTGGTGCCGCTATTGACCTCGACAGCTCTTTGAACGCTGTTATGGGCTGTAAATCGCCTGTATTTTTGAATCCTTTGTGCTCCGGACCGTGATGACGTTCAGCCATTGTTGTTCCACCATATTGCCATGTTGGATGAGCTGCTTGACCATGCTGAGCAGAAGATTCTAATTTCAAAACCATGCCCAATGCAGAAAATGATAAAAACAGGGTCTAAAATTTCCAAGCCTGTAATTTCGTTCACTATGGGCCTATCTGGCTCAAATTTTGTCACACAGTTTCCTATTTTCTTGGGTTTCTGGGGACAAAATTTCAGGCTTGATATCTGTTGTAGTACGGAAGTTATAAGGCTGGATCGTTAGGGAGGTCTACGTGAGACACCCTGTATGTACAGTATCCCGTAACAAGCCGTGTACAGGTACGGTTAGCTTGGGTACGTACCTACGTAGTAAGCTGCCTATAAATAAACTAAAAAGGAGGGAAGCAAAACATGACTCAAGTCGAGGGTAGCGAGCGCGGTAGCGGTTGGTCAGCGGTATTCCATCAAAATAAAAAACAGCTGCCGGCAAAACCAGATGCAACGGGTTTTTTTAAGCAACTTGCAATGCTTTTTCACGTGTGAGCGCTGGAGGAAAAAGAAGGCTTTTTGAAAAACTAAAAATAGCTGTGAGTTTTTTGGTAAGCCTAGCGTACGCACTAGTTGAGCACCTGCAAGACTGCCTTTGAAGTGGGAAGCAAAAACAGCTGAGCGCTGGCAATTTCTGCCACCTATTTTTTAGTTCGTTAAAAACTACCTCAAAAGGAAAACATAATAAAAGGGAGAAAGCTGTCAGTAATTTCGCCGGTTTTGTAAATAAACATGTTTGCAACCTTTAAAAGATCGAGCAGCAAGTTGTACCATTGCATGCCGTTGGTGTACGTAAGTCTTGTTTTCATTTCACTGCTGACTGGTATACAGGGTATAAAGATAGTAGGTAAAGGTACATAGGCCTGGAATAGGCCTACATTGTACGTTGTAGAAATATAGTCAACAAATAACGTGGCCCATGAAAATGTACACATAGGACGTGGTCATTTCCGGCTTATCAGATTATCAGAACCAAGATACAAATAGGTAACATGAGCATTTGTTTGTTCGACAATTTTGCTGACACACAAACTGCAGGCAGATAATGTCCGAACAAGGGAAAAATATTCAAAGCAAAGCAAAGCCAGTACTATTATTATACGTATCTACGTACCACTGTATTTAGGTATCCCTTATTTTACATAGGTACGTAGTACGTACTGTATTGCATAGAAACCGAAAACTTTTCGGCTGCGCTTATGCCGTTCTGCCCATGTCGGTTAATCAAACATTTACAGAGTCTCGAATTACACGAAAAACTCTACACCACAAAACGTTTGCGGCACATTAAGAACGGATTAGAACTGACCCCTAGCCTGGTCATTGGTCAAACACAACGAACGAGTAAGAGAGTACGAGTACCTACCAACCTGCACTGCATACCTGTCTGTGTACAAAAATAAATACGTAAAACAAAAACTAAGTCCAGCTCTTTACATAGTTTTGGTGACCTCCCATCAATGTAGTAGTACTGTAGCTTATGTATGTACATACAGTACTTCGTTCGCAAACTTTTTAATAAAAATTATTAAAATTGTGTATTTTGTACCTATTTGGCTTACTTTTTGTCTTGGTTTGCTGTTGCGACAATAATTCTACAGTATCCCATTTTTGTTTCGTCGAAGAAATTGTCACCGCCTCTGATGTGCGCTTTAGCTGGAAAATGTTTCGAAGTGAAGATCGACGTCGGCTGTGCTCGTTTATGCAATAACTGCCGCTCTTAGCTTTTAGCATAATAAGTTCAAATTATTCAATCAATCCGAGTCCAGTCCAGATAAAGGCAGAGAAAAAGAACCCAGCGAAGCAAAGGATGACACATCTGTCGAAAAGGATTTCGTATTTTGATTATTCCAAAAAATTATTCTCCGGAATTGGGTTTAAAGGATTTTTGGTCAAAAAAATGAACATCTTCGCCATTCCTGGATTTAAGGGGATGAATGAGATGACATTTTCTTGTGCAAAAAGGAGCAATTTTACGTCAGACATGACGGTGTAGAAAAAGAAGAAGAAGAAGAAGAAGGTTAGGCCCAAAATGGCACGCGAGTTCTGGGAGTATAGATTTGGGCTGTCCGGCCAATATCGGACACAGAAAAACATGGCGCACTTTGACACTAAAAGCCACAGCAGGACACGCGAACTGAGAATCTCCGTCGCTACGTCGACCGTCCGAAACGATATCATTTCTCACGGCACGCACAAATTGAGATCTCAGCCTTGGCAAAGAGTCAGGCCAATACAGGCATTATCTCTGCCTCTCCTATCCTAATCCTGACACAAAACACGCGTGGACCACCTTAAATTGGCACCATACATCACTGACTATGTACATACACATGTATACCTGCGCAACACGCGTGGACCACCTTAAATTGGCACCATACATCACTGACTATGTACATACACATGTATACCTGCGCGTGGTGTGAGTGGTTTCAGCAATTACTCACATCCGTCGCTCGTTCATTACACGAAGGGTAAGCCGGGCAAAATCCGTCCACCTTGACCAACAAACAAAACCAACACCAATCTACAGTAGGCCATGCTAGATAAAGCGATGCAGCGAAGCTGTCCAACGTTCACACCAAATCCCTGGCGAAATCAGCGAGTTAAAAACTGCCAGTGACCCAAGAACAGATGGCCCGAATTTACCCCTGCTTACCCGTGGTAGATTTTGCACTGGCGTGAGATTTCCCGCAAAGTTTACAAAGGAGGAAACGAGTACAAATCCAAGGACTTCTACTCAGACAGAACTCACACACTAGTTCAGAACTAAGAGGGATCCGATCCGCTGTTCTTTTCTTGTCGGAAATTTTGCACTGAATCGAAAACCTTGATTTTATTGAGAAAAGAAGGACAAAATGACACGTTGAGAATATCCTGTACGTGAGTTGAGTTCTGAAGTTCATTATCAGGATGGCCGAATGATACGACAAAGGTAACAATGGCCGTAATTTCAAGAAATTGACACGCCTACTGCATGTACCGTACATGTAACATTCGTACATCGGCGCAGCATAACATTCGTGTGTACGCAAGGAAACAAAGGTATGACGTACAATACGTGTACATACGTGCAAGAAATACTTGCAAAGACACTGACAAGACGTCAAGAAATAGAAGTCAAATAACATCCAGCTCAAAATCATGGGGCAGCGTCAAATAAGAGTCGAAATAAATGTGACACTCGACATTTTATTACCAAAACGGAACACCACAGACTGCGGTCAAACTAAAAGGAGGGAAAACCGTCACAAATAAAGGAAGGAATGTCGCATCAAAATTCGAAAAAAAAGATTCAAGAATATTTTGCGACCGAAATGAACGAAAAAATCCCTCTTCTTCAAGGTCCTTTGGGAGGAAAAGAGTCAGCCTAAAGGCAAACAAAATTTGGAAGCAAATGTCAACCATGATCAAAACAGATTCTTGGTCTTGGCTTTTGGGCTCGTTCCTTTTCGTTCTTTATGGACAAATTTGCTTTGGACGTGTCAAGTCAGACGCGAAAGAAACAAATTTACATAAAAATATCCATTGGACAAAGAACGATAAATTTATGAGACACGTCGCGAGTTTTTTTTACGAAAGGACATCTCTGAAAATCGAAACGAGAGGAAAAAGTAGCCTATGCCAAACTGAGCAGAACGAAAAAAGGACGCGGGACAAACGGATGGAAAAGAGAAGAAAAGGAACGGGACATGCAGACGAAAAAGGTTGTCGACTGCCCATGCTCAAAGAAAGGAAAGGCACCAAACGGGAGGAGAGGTCATTTGATCGCCTTTTAATTGACCGCAACACACTTGACTCAAAGATCCGTTGATCTATGCAGGAATCACGTCACGCCATCTCGAGAAAGTAAAATAACCGTTTACCATATTCCAATCCTGCATAAATTATGTTGCGAACTGTGTCTCGCTATACAGCAAATAATTTATACAACCGCCAGTGAAAACATAAAATAAATACGTAGTACCGTCTTGCAAAGCAGGAGACCTATGTCAGCTCATAAAGCCAGCTAATTGGGACACAGCTGGCATTATTTTGCCATGTCCTTTTCTCTAACGCAGCCTTGCCTTGTACGTACGTACATACGTACATACCGTACAATACATACTGATCAACCACCAACATTATATCAATAAAAGACTGAGAAATAAAAATAGTAGTGAAGCAAATAAATTGAAAATACAAAAATATTTCGTACGTACCGTAATCCCACTAAAATAACTACAGTATGTTACCGTATATTCACCTCAGATATGCAAATCAAGGGGGGTAAAAATTCCTCCTTCATAAATGGTATAATTTTCAAGGATAGTTTTCGGGTCGAAAAATTTCCTCCTTCAATCGATCCCGTTCCCTTTCAGCTTCTTTCCTCGCCGCGACAGCCCTTTCCAATTTCTGCTGGTACATTCGCACCTCGGCCTCAGCCGCCATTCTTCTCGCTTCCAGCATCGTTTTGGGTCTCAACCCGGCAACTTGATGCTTCAACTCTTCCAGTAGACCGCGAACGAAAATATCCCGCAGATTCTCGTCGTCTTTCTGCCGCCCCAGATTCTCCGCCAATCGACGCTCGCTCTCGTTCAAGCCGACGTAGTCAGGCGGCCGATAGGATTCCCTCGCCAGTCGGTAGAGGTCCTCGCTGTACTCTCGCACCACCTCGCCTTCACGCATGACGCGAGAAATCAATAAAAAGCGAGGATCTCCGCCAATCACCACGCTTCTCGGCGATGATTGGACGCTGCTGCGAAGGAGGCTTCCTTTCGGCGACGTTGATTGGTTACTCGCACGCACCCCCGAGCTTCCTCCGCTTCTCGGCGATGATTCGATGAAGCTTCCTTTCGGTGACGCTGATTGGCTACTCGCGCGCACCCCCACGATTCCTCCGCTTCTCGGCGATGATTGGATGCTGCTGTCGTACTCGATAACTTTCGACGGAGGTGGAGTCGGCAAAGGAATCGGTTCTTGCTTGAGTTCTTTTCGTTCGATAGGCGGCGTGACAGGTGGGGTAGATTCGGCCAAAACTAAAAACAAAAATGCTCATGCCAATTTTTGTTGTATATTTTTTACGGTTTACATTATTGGGTGGCCACTGTGCTGTTTGTTAGGGTAGAAAACGGGCAACCCAACTTATTCTCCATCCGAAACACGAGCAAAATTTTTATTCTCGACTTGTTCACACGTGGTGAGTTGCATACTCACGGTGAATTCACCGATTTCCCTGTGCTTCAACCGTCAGAACATACTTACGAGGAATTCACCGGGAGTTTTGTAACTACGTGTGTAGCGAACAAATGAAATGAAAATGGACTTTTAGCGCATCAGGTTTTTGTCAGCTAATACAGTGCCTAACCTACTAATGTATACCCGTCACGTCACCACCATACCATTCTCCTACAACCGTCCTACATTCTACGCGCACCTTTAACTGGCTGCGGTTGCTGGATTGGCTGGGTATTAGTTCCAGCACCATCAATGGATGAGGCAGACACGCCTGTGCACCAGCCGCGAATTTTAAAATACTTTTTCTTTTTCTTTGGTCCTGATATCGAAAAGATGCCATAAGTCATGTTCACCTGATTGCGACACTTTTTAGTCCGAATCTTGCTTTTCGCTTCCATATCATTTGATGATTTCGATCATTTGATTTCGATGACAGCTTAGACAAAGCTGGTGAGGGCAGATCCAAAAAGGACGCTCTCTCAGCCTCAGGTGTTGTTGGTGTATGTCCTGCCTTTCAAACCCTTTCCCACTCAATGCAACATATACTGTACATTTCATGACAGTGCTGACTGTCAGATTCCTGACCCTCTTCACGAGAATGGGGGAACGGTACAGTAGGCCATGGGTGGGGGTGATCACAAATTGAGGTGGGGTGGCCAGCTGATATAATTATGGTGGTCGCACACCTACATAGCTGGCTGACCCCCTCAGTACACGTTTTTCAGTGAATTCTTTGCACGGTACAGTAAAGTGGAAAGAAAAAATCTCTTGAAAAACAAGTATCAGAGTAACTCGCGACCACCCATAAATTCTTTCCGTAAAAAGTCCATAATAAATAAATAATAGGCCTAATAAAAATTATTTTTTTTACAAAAATAAAGTCATTTTCTGACCTTTCTCAACGACTGAAGAATGTTGCTCCACTTCCATGATATTTTCTTTGCTCTGCTGTCGTTCAGGACTGCTCGATTTTCGTTTCTGTTTCGCAGTCTTTCCACCACCGAAGATCGCCTTAAATTTCTTCTTACTGCTGCTGCTCATCCTTCTCTTTTGTATACGCTTTCAATATTGTCGTCAATTTTAAGAATACCTTTATCCACAATTCTTTTGCCAACAAAATAGGACAAATTTTGTACAAAATTGCGGCCAGACACCTTCTCTGGTTGTGCGGCAAAGTCTGTGTCTGCACTGAAGATGGAGAAGTTTGCTAACGTTCGCGGACAGTGTGCGAACTTAAGTATAGGGTACTGTGGGGTAAACCCGGCCATAGGGTAAACCCGGCCGGCCACCTATGTACGCTTCTGTAATTTGCAGTCTGCAGCAATAATGAACCAAAATGGCTCCGTTTCCGTTGAATGAGAAGAGTTCAAGGAATCGATTGATTGTCTCAATCGGTCCAGGTTGCTGAGATATGCAGCCCTGAAACTGTAGGTTTTCGCATTTTTCCGATGGCCGGGTTTACCCCATAGCCTACCCTACAAGATAGCGAATATTCTGTTCTGTGCAGTTTTGGTCCAACTTGCGCGTTCCAAGACGTGTCAGGTCAGGTTTATCTTTACTTTACATCTTAGTCACAACGCAACCAGTTTTCTTGGTTGGAAAATGTTGTGCGTTGTGATGAGATGTTGTCATGTTGAATGCAAACGAAAATGGAATATAAAACCACGCCGCGCATGCAACTTTTCAAATTATAAACAAAAATTCAAAATCATGTTTTTGCCAATTAATTTGATTTATGTTTTTCCTGGTGCCTGCCCTAAAACCATGAATGCATCGTGTTTGTGTGTGTGAGCGTGACTAGAACTCTTCTGTAGCCCATTTTATCGCCGTACAACTACAACACAACATCAGTTTGTATAGCATCACAAACATTTTACAGTACTTTGTTCCGAAAAACAACAAGGGTTACGGTAGTAGAGCTTTCTGAATAAAAATTTGCCATATAGGGGTACAATTGACATTCAAATTGATAATACCAGGACATAATACTTACCAGTCACCATAAATTTTAACGAATACCATAACGGTTCGACACAGGACAAACAGCCAAGGAACAAAATGGCGAAAATCGCACAATTCTAGTATCCCCCATATCCCTCGATTTTTGATTCGTGAACATGCATAAATGCTCCCTTTACAACACTGTTGATGGCAAAACGACAACAAATTGCACGCCCGCTGATAAACTAATCTCCAAGACTTTACAGTAAGTATACATATAGTAAAACACACATACCTTACTAGTCATGGACAACAAAAGAGAAGGAGAGAAGCAGCAGTAAGAAGAAAGGGAAGGGGATCATTCGGAGGAGGAAAGATGCGAAACAGAACGACGAGCAGTCCTTGAACGAGCAGAGAAAGAAATATTGATGGAAGGGAGGAACATTCTTCAGCCGTTGAGAAAGGCATATCAGAGGTGAATATAGGTAAAAAATAATGTAGGTTATTTATAGTAGGATTACGGAAAGAATTTATGGGTGGTCGCGAGGTTCCTCTGATACTTGTTTTTCAAGAGATTTTTTGCTTTCCACTCTTTACTGTACCGCGCAAAGAATTCACTGAAAAACGTGTACTGAGGGGGGGTCAGCCAGCTATGTAGGTGTGCGACCACCAGACAACTAAGCCAGCTGGCCACCCCACCTCAATTTGCGACCACCCCCACCCCACGGCCGACTGTACCGTTCCCCCATTCTCGTGAAGAGGAACAGGAACCTGACAGTCAGCACTGTCATGAAATGTACAGTCATGTGTTGCGTAGAGTGGGAAAGGGTTTTGAAAGGCAGGACATACACCAACAACACCTGAGGCTGAGAGAGCGTCCTTTTAGGATCTGCCCTCACCAGCTTTGTCTAAGTCTGCATCGAAATCAAATGATCGAAATCATCAAATGATATGGAAGCGAAAAGCAAGATTCGGACTAAAAAGTGTCGCAATCAGGTGAACATGACTTATGGCATCTTTTCGATATCAGGACCAAAGAAAAAGAAAAAGTATTTTAAAATTCGAGGCTGGTGCACAGGCGTGTCTGCCTCATCCATTGATGGTGCTGGAACTAATACCCAGCCAATCCAGCAACCGCAGCCAGTTAAAGGTGCGTACAATGTAGGACGGTTGTAGGAGAATGGTATGGTGGTGAGGGGTATACACAGTAGTAGGTTAGGCACTGTATTAGCTGACAAAAACCTGATGCGCTAAAAGTCCATTTTCATTTCATTAGTTCGCTACACACGTAGTTACAAAACTCCCGGTGAATTCCTCGTAAGTATGTTCTGACGGTTGAAGCATAGGGAAATCGGTGAATTCACCGTGAGTATGCAACTCACCACGTGTGAACAAGTCGAGAATAAAAATTTTGCTCGTGTTTCGGATGGAGAATATGTTGGGTTGCCCGTTTTCTACCCTAACAAACAGCACAGTGGCCACCCAACAATGTAAACCGTAAAAAATATACAACAAAATTGGCATGAGCATTTTTGTTTTTAGTTTTGGCCGAATCTACCCCACCTGTCACGCCGCCTATCGAACGAAAAGAACTCAAGCAAGAACCGATTCCTTTGCCGATTCCACCTCCGTCGAAAGTTATCGAGTACGACAGCAGCATCCAATCATCGCCGAGAAGCGGAGGAATCGTGGGGGTGCGCGCGAATAGCCAATCAGCGTCACCGAAAGGAAGCTTCATCCAATCATCGCCGAGAAGCGGAGGAAGCTCGGGGCTGCGCGCGAGTAGCCAATCGACGTCGCCGAAAGGCAGCCTCCTTCGCAGCAGCGTCCAATCATCGCCGAGAAGCGTGGTGATTGGCGGAGATCCTCGCTTTTTATTGATTTCTCGCGTCATGCGTGAAGGCGAGGTGGTGCGAGAGTACAGCGAGGACCTCTACCGACTGGCGAGAGAATCTTATCGACCGCCTGACTACGTCGGCTTGAACGAGAGCGAGCGTCGATTGGCGGAGAATCTGGGGCGGCAGAAAGACGACGAGAATCTGCGGGATATTTTCGTTCGCGGTCTGCTGGAAGAGTTGAAGCATCAAGTTGCCGGGTTGAGACCCAAAACGATGCTGGAAGCGAGGAGAATGGCGGCTGAGGCCGAGGTGCGAATGTACCAGCAGAAATTGGAAAGGGCTATCGCGGCGAGGAAAGAAGCTGAACGGGAACGGGATCGATTGAAGGAGGAAATTTTTCGACCCGAAAACTATCCTTGAAAATATAGGGTACCTACTATGAAGGCGGAATTTACCCAATTTGCATATCTGTGGTGAATACGGTAACATACTGTAGTTATTTTAGTGGGATTACGGTACGTAGGAAATATTTTTGTATTTTAAATTTATTTGCTTCACTACTATTTTTATTTCTCAGTCTTTTATTGATATAATTTTGATGTGGTTGATCAGTATGTATTGTACGGTATGTATGTACGTACAAGGCTAGGCTGCGTTAGAGAAGAAAAGGACATGGCAAAAATGCGCCAGCCGCGCTTTTATCAGCCGGCTTTATCA
>JASAMW010004238.1:0-24329 GCA_030247985.1 Epsilonema sp. ZAB3_2 | reverse complement strand
AACTTATGGATGAAATGATTGGCGAGAGAAAGTACACGGCGCCCAAGTATTGGCGACCGGAAGCGACCAAAAACGAACCCATGAAGCCAAGGAACTTTCTGTCATTGGTAGGTTAGGTATGACGGTATGTATGGGTTTGTGTGGAATAATTATGCCGCCTTCAGGTAAGAAACTATACTACAGGGTGTCTCATAATAAACCATCCACCTTTCTGTGCATGTAACTCTGGAACCACACCTTAGATTTTCATACGGTTTTTTCTATTTTGTAGCCAAAGCTTCAACTGAGATGTGTAAAAAATTTCCGCTTAAAGGCAAGGGGTCCCCCCCCCCCGCTTTCAAATTTAACTTTCAAACCAATTTTATCATAAACTACATTTTTAACCGAGTCTTTTGCAAACAAGCAGCTTATAAAAAGGCAACCATTCTAGGTGTGAGTGGAGGAGTCTGAAGGGCTGATATTAATGATTAGCAGCCGTTTGTCCTGAGGGCCAAACAGGAGTGAAGCCCTTACAATTAGCAGTAGTAGAGGCTGGTGTGCTGTCTTTTGGAAGTGGAGATGCTGCCTGAGCGGCAGATATTAATGATTACCAGCCGTTTGTCCTGAGGGCCAAACAGGAGTGAAGCCCTTACAAGTAGCAGTATGTAAGGGCTGATAAATGGTAGTAGAAGAAAGAGGATGCGTGCGGTATGGAATGGAGAGTTGATTGAACTTGTATTTTCGGATGGGGAAATTTTCGGACACATGTCTGACCTCAATGTGCATGCACGCACAGCGACATTTACTGTATTACGTATGAATGTACTGTAGACTACGTACGTATGTATGAAAGACGGTAAAATTAGGACGTTAAAATTTTCGGACAGAATTTTTTATCCGAAAATTTTCACCGTCCAAAAATTTCATCATTTACAGTAATAGATCGGGCCCGTGGGTCAAGTAGGGTTTCAGCATGCAGCAGTGAAAAACCTTTGGGTCCCCCAGGCAGATGCGGATGGGTAAAGCAGGTTTGTAAGCAGAGAAAAACGGTGGGCAAAATCGGAAGTATGGTATCAGGGGACACAGCACCATATTGGTCACATATTCACAGTTTCGTTGACATGAATACTTCACGCTAGCAATCTAAACATGAGCCTGTGAACTGCTCTGCAACTGAAGGTTTTGTTGCTTTTGTGCGCGTTTTTTCAGTTTCGTTGACTCTAAGATTTTTAGCAATATGTGCTGCACATGGAAATATACTGTACATACAAAAAATTCGTATGGTAAAATTTTCGGACAGAATTTTTTGTTTGAATTTTCCGAAAATTTCCTCCGTCCGAAAATTTCCCCGTTTACAGTAATAGATCGGGCCCGTGGGTCCAGAAAGAAATGAATCTATTGTACAATACAGCTATCAGTACTGTATCTGCTGCAGAACTTCTTTTCAAAATTACCTGCTTTTTCTCTCCTGCCATTTGAGTTGAGATGTTCTTCTTCCACAGCATTCCAGGCATTGTTTTATTGAATCGCTCTTGAACACGCACTCCTTCCAAAAGAGAGTTCTCCTTTTGAATTGCTGTTGAAGATACGATCCTTTCAGAAGAAAATCATTCCCTTTCTCACTGACTATGCACAATTTTTCCCCTGTGATTCTTCAACGCAATAGCGCCGCTGCTCAGCAACAAAGTAAAAGCAGAAAATAACTAGTCTGTGACGTGTCTCAATTTTCGCCGCATTTTTATTTTTCGTATGCAAATTCCACTCTTTAACACACTGTTCTTTTCATGTAAATTATTTTTGGCTCAAATGTCGACATTTCCTATGCAAATTACTCCCCAAACCACATCTTTTATCTTTTTGCCTTATATGCAAATTATTACCTCTCAGCTCAACTACTTATCCTGTGTTTTCGTCATTTCCCCAGTTCGTCGCGATGGTGTAGGCGATAGAGCGTTCGTCTTCCAATCCTACGGGATTACCCGGGGTGAGGTTCGAACCTGGGTGCGGACAAATTTTTCCCAAAATGTCAACGAAACAAAAATCTTCTAAATGTCAACGAAACTTTAGGTTCTCTAAAACGTCAACGAAACTTCATCATGGGACGTATCGCCGCCACATACGTAGGATCGCCAAATTGAAAATTTGAAATTTGTCCTATACCTACACAGTACGTAACCATATCCTACAGCATAGTACGTAGGGTCCCTATACCCGTATGATTAAGGCAACCTAACGTGGTAGCCCTTACGGCGAGGCCGTAAGGGCAAAAACCGCTTTTCAAAATTCCTATCCGTTCACGAGTTGTCGGTGTGCAAAGTTAGCCCCAGTGCCAGCATAGCAAACGCATGGAACAGGGTATCTTCAAAAATTAAGACCGACATTTTCCTCCATACAAAGAAAAACGCCGATTTTGAGCTTCGGGATTCAAACCGTCGCAATTTCTTAAGTATGTGGACCAAATAGCTGAAATTTTGTACACATCTCAGTTGAAGCCTTGGCTACAGAATAGAAAAGACCGCATAAAAATCTAAGGTGTGGTTCCAGAGTTACATGCACGGAAAGGTGGATGGTTTATTATGAGACACTCTGTATTGTGCGTCCTCCGACCAAAGGCCCACGGCTGGGCCGTTGCTAATCTGACGTACTGTATGTTTGACGAAATGTAGAGGAATACGTTGCTATTCTGATGACGGTGGCGTCATCTTTACTACTAATTTTATTAAACTCACTGTTATCGAAAAATACCGCAGTGCAAGATAATGTTGCTGAATATTTATTTATTCACGGTACAGGCGGACATTTGAGTAGCTAGCTGCTTTGTTTGCAGCCTGAGATGGGACGGGAAGAGCGGATGGTGCAGTATGCGATGGAGAGCTGTCTCGTGCGATCCGGCATGTCCTGCGTGGCTGGCGCTGGCTTCGGTGTTGTTATGGGTCTCTTCATGTCTTGGATGATGCCGCAGTACGAAATCATCGGCGCCACAGGTACCCTAGAATAATATTATTGACTTCTGCAAAATATGCCATGTGTACCCCCCATGCAAGATGATACCACAAATAGAAAATAATGGGGTGGTATGGTATTTTTGGTGATTAGTTTCATATGTACGTACCTCCAGTTGGTATGCAGTAGCTGTTGCAGTGAAATACCCGACGGTGCGAGAGACGTTGAAAGAGATGGGGGGCAGGTGCAAGAGTTACTCGAAGAACTTTGCGGTGATCGGCTTGATGTTTGCCGCTTCGGAGTGCAGTCTGGAGACGTACAGAGCGCGGAGTGACTACAAGAACGGTCTCATGTCCGGGGCTCTGGTGGGCGGCCTCATCGGATTGAGGGCCGGACTCTGGCCGGGTGTCACTGGCGCCGCTGGCTTCGCCGCCTTTTCCTACTTGATCGATAAGTACTTTCTACATAGATAGGGACACACAGCAATTAGCAATACGTTCAGTACCTACTGTATCCTACCCGTACCGTACATACCATATGGTTGTATAGGGGTGGTAGTACGTAAGTAGTACGTATGTGGTGTAGTATGCTATGCATACGTATGTGCCAAGTACATGGATGCTGGTTGAGTTGGTGGTCATCTCTGTTTCCTTTGCATTTGGTTTTCATTTTGTGCTGTGATGTAAGCTGCATATTTAAGTATACGTACTGTACGTATCTGTATGCGCGGTGCTACGTATAACGCTCCTGCACGATTGGTACATGCTATGCGTTAGAATGTTCTACTTTTACGTACATACAGTAGTACTACGTTTGCATGTTGTACTGTAGCTTCAGGCTTTGATAACGTACACGTCATGTCATATACAGAGGTGCCCACAACTTTCGATCATCCTTCGTTAGGACTCGCGAAGAGAAGGCGCCCTAGCAACAAGAAATGCCTTGGAGAATCCAATAAACAGACATGGGGTTGCTTCATACGGATACAGCTAGATATACGTAACGTAGTTTGTATGTATTTCAACGTACTTACAGTGAATGTGTATAATGCGAAAGATTGTTTTCAATTCCGGTGTACAGTGTGATTCGCTAAAATTGCGTTTGCCAGCTTTTGGCTTCACCTGACGCAAATTTCAAGTTTCCGATCATTACTCTGTATTTTGCCAGTACTACTTACTACTGTGCTACAATAATCCCGACTTACCTGGAAACAATATTCGATCCTGCATGGCGACATCACCAAAAATATATCACCACTGAATTTGCCACAATAGAAAGTTGCGAATTGCTGTCATTTCTGCGTACCGTTCGTAAGTGTAGTACCGCACCAGCAGAATGGATTACGAAGATTTATTCGCGGTGGCAACAACCACGCCATCCGCAATTCCATCACAAAATCTCAAAGCATTCAGCGCTGTGCTGCTTGCGCTGCTAATCGTAGCCTCATTTCTCGGTAACGTCTTTCTCGCGTTTACCATCTTGTCGAGCTGGAGCCTTCGTCGCTCTTGCTTCAGCCTGTGTATATTGAACCTGGCCGTCATCAATCTCTTGGAGATTACCATCAATCTGTTCATCTCATTGCTCTACATCTCCATGGGTATAGAGAGCTGGAAACTAGGCGAGTTCGCGTGCAGGTTCAATGCAGCCTTGGGGGCGCTGCTGGATCTGGAAGCGTTGGCGGGCATCACCCTGCTGTCAGTGGACAGAGCAGTGGTTCTGTTGTCTCCCGCACTCTATGAGAATCGATTCACCAAAACTCGACTTTGCGTGGCGGTTTGTGGCGTGTGGCTTGTGGGCCTCTGTTTCGCCCTTCCCTTGATCATGGGTAGCATACTGGCGGAGGTCTATCACGCTCGCTACTTTTGCGCGGTGGCAAAAGGCACTCCAGTGGGTTATGCGGTGGCCACCCTGCTGGTGTACGCTCTGACCTTAACGGTGCTCCTGCTGTGCTTTGCGCTGATATTCACCAGGGCCAGGGAGGTGCGAATCGGGCGACGCTCAATGCTGCCGCAGCGACCGGACGAATACACCAGCTTCATCATGGATAACCGGCAGTACCTGGATCAACTGGAACTGGGGAAGTTTTGCGTGGTTTTATTCCTCGTCTACTTTCTTCTGCACGGACCATACATTGTGCTAAACTTCGTGGAGCAGTTTCGAAATAGTGCGGAAGTTCTGCGCAGGCATCAGGGAGTAAGCATGGACATTGCCAATGGCGCCGAAACTGCGATCACCTGGCTCCGTTTCGTCTATCCCGTCGTGTTTCCGCTCTGCGTGTTCGGCTACGTGAAGGTCGTTTGGAAGAAATTCAAGGCGCTCATTTGCTGTAGAAAAACCAACATGATTTCTACTACGACAACGACCACGAGTACGGCTGGTTCGGCGAGAACCAGAAGGGAAATTGGTAATAACCATGCTGCACTGCACGTCGAATAATATCGTTGTTTCAGCCTCCAAAACCTATTGTAGGTTTCTTATAATCGCTATATTACAAAATACGTCCCCTCTCAGCCTCGCGATATTCTTGAAATTCGATTTGTTGTTTTTTTACAATATTTCAGTGCTTGAAGCAGATTCCCTGGACCAGCAGATCAACTCTGCAGTACCTACACTTATGGCCACATCTGGTGGTCTGCACCTGCGCACGACAAATATGCAAGTACTCGACCCAGCCGGCAATCAAAAAGAAGACTACGAGTTCGCGGACATTACTGCGGATCATCCGCATCACGATCGGAAGCAGCAACTGGCCGCTGTGACGAAATCTTCATCCTCTCCTACGGCAGCGGAAGGAACCAGCGACTACGATAGTGAAGACAGCGACAGTTGGATGGAGGCTCACCCAGAAATGTTCTTGTACCGCCAGCAACAACGCTCCAATCGAACTGAAGGATCCAAATCGGCTCCACCGAAGACTGAAATCATTGGAGATGTGCAGAAAACGCGACTGGAAGTACAGGTGCCCTTGGAAGTGGAAGGCGGCGTGACAAATCGACGCTTTTCGTCCGGACAGGCGGAGCAAGCTTCCTCGTCGTCTTCGCGTGGCGGTCATAAAAGGGCGAAAAGCGATGGATTGCCGCCGACCAATCGGGAAATCGTGGAGGCGGTGGTGCATCGTCAGCCGCCGTCGCTGGATGAATCCGGCGACGAGGAGGCCGTTGATAAGAAGAGAGCGAGGAGAAAGCAGGAGGCCGTCACTCCGTCCACTGCGAATTATCGACGACCTTCGAGAAGTTTGGCGGACAATTTTACCGGCGTGACACCTGCGCGAGAAAATAACGAGAGAACGACGAAGAGAAGCAGCAGGAAGAAGAAGGGGAAAGTTCGGATCAAGGAAGTTGCGACCGTTATGGAAGAACACCACGCGATTAGTGCGTCGGAAAGTGCTCGAAGCGAAAGTGGAAGCAGTTCGCATAAACTGCAGCACCCCAGCGGCGCTCATTAGCGATTCATACCAACATTATTTTTATTTTTGTCACCACAGGTGTTCACTCACTAATAAATAATGTCATACTCCTAAGTATCATTGTGTCATTCAAACATATGGTCATATGGTATCCCTAACTTACTTTTTTCTGTACTACGGACTACGGTGCATGCTGTACTGGTACTCATCAAATATGTGTGTACTGTTTACTGTATGTAGATATAATAAAAATAAATGTCACGTGAAAAGTTCAGCCTTCAATCAAGACGCGAAAAAGCTGTTGATAAGGAGAAAGTGCGAACCTTGTCCCTATTCGAACTTCTCTTCGCATGCATTCACCTGGCAGCCATGGACGTCAGTCCTCTGGAATCCAATAAATTATGCCTGGTTCAACAGAGACTTTCGCAGCCAGGTGCTAAGCGTGCAACGAATTCGATCAACAACATTTACATAAAGTGCTTGCCAGTATATTAGCGTACAAATCGTTGACATCGTGCGTCCCTCATGCATGGGAAATGCGTGGATTTCAACAAACAGTGTGTTTCGGCTGAGACTTCCAATAAAAAGGTTTCATACTTTTAAATATTAGAGAAATATGCATAAACCTGAAACTTGAAAGTTTGAGTGTGGCTGAAAGTTTTAAACTTGTGCACTCGTGGCTGAACTTGCAGCATTTTTTAGTATTTTTATACTCTGTGGTGGTGAAATTGAGTACAATTTGCTAAATGTAGCCTTGATAGCAAATATAAAAAGCTAAAAAGCTGCTTTGCTTCTGCTTGCTTGCTGCTGGAAGAAAAAGGGTGGGCCTAAAAGCGGGCACCGGCACGGGCACGGGCACGGGCATGGGGGCCTATAAGCGGGCACGGGCATGGTCGCGGGCATGGGCAAATTAGCGTTATTTTGGACGAATTACGTTCGATTGTTGATATAAATGGCTTCCAGGCTGTTCACAAGACACTTTTACGCCTGCTGAACGTAGTGGATCTATTGTTTCATCATCTTCACAGTGAAAACTAGTGAGTGATGCATTAGCAATACCACAGATAGTGTACTGTAGTAACAGGGAAGAACAACTAGTATGAAAAGTTGAAATGGTCCACCATCAGCTTCTTTTTTGCTCTGCCGTTTTCTGCAAATGCAAACATTTTAGCAAGTAAATTGTTATGTGCATAAATGCTGCTGTTTGCTCAAGAAACAAGGGAAAAATGGGTAAGATTGAAACCCAAACCCGAACCTGCTGACTAAAACCAAAACCCAAACCCACGCCAACCAAACCCAGATGCATGTACTTCAAGAACAGAATCTATGTACTAATTCATGTACTTCTATAATACTGTCTTTATGCAAATTCAGCAGATAAACAGCATGCAGAAACTGTTGCCAGATGCCCAAAAGAGTTGCCAGCTGCGCAACAGAGGTGCCACATCTGCGATAGGGTTGCCAGATGCGCTAAAAGTTGCCAGATTCGCTAAAGGGTTGCCAGATTTGCGATAAAGTTGCCAGATGTGCAATTTTGCCTGCACAAGGGTTGCAAGATTTGCAAATTTACTGCCAGATATGGAACAGGGTTGCCACATCTGTGATAGGGTTGCCAGATGCGCTAAAGGGTTGCCAGATTAGGGATAGGGTTTGCCAGATGTGTAATTTCTGTCAGATGCAAAGTATGTTTGCTGCCAGATGTGCAAAAGGGTTCCCAGATCTGCAAAAGGGTTTCCAAATGCGTAGTAGGGTTGCCAGATGCATAGAATAATCTTCATTATTGCTGAAAAGTTGCAACGGGCCACTGGTTTGGCCAAAATAACGCTAATTTTCCCATGCCCGCGACCATGCCCGTGCCCGCTTTTAGGCCCCCATGCCCGTGCCCGTGCCCCTGCCCGTGCCCGCTTTTAGGCCCTCCCGAAGAAAAATCACGGAAAAATATACGCTCACTCTCAGTCACTCATAGCCACGCACGTGTGCTGCACAAGTCTGGACTCGGATTCAGTCCGGTTGTCCTTCAGCTTCTTTCTTGCTTTCAAAGCAATGCTTTGCTGAAAATGATCATCTGATTTATGATGATTTTTGCATAATATGGCAAGATGAGGCATTTCGGAGGTGTCGTCAGATCGCAATCGATCAAGAAGAGACTGGGTTTCAATGATGGAGAACGTGCTGCTGCTCGATTCGACGCCAGATCCATCCTCAGTCGAAAACACCCACATACACTACAGCGAATCAGCGGAGGGATTCAGAAACGCGGACAATCGACGCTGGGCGTGAAGTCGAGACTCGGTCTAGTTTCCGCGTCCAAACGTAAAGCTCTGGCGGCGAGCAGAGCCGTAAAAAATCTTCCAAATTTCACTGTGGTGACGAAAACGCATGACTTATCGCCGCCGCAGTTGAGCATTCAGCGCTCAAAGACGAGAGGGGCCGATTCCAGTGCTGTGGTACATGTATCCACGAACCAATCGTTGACAAAAACGGTAAAAAGCCACTGTTGTTTGGTTGTTGTATCTTATGTGATTGCATATATTTTGGAAAACAAAGTAATTTTTGAACTTTTTGCAGATTCCTAACTCGAGAGCTCGCTTGCAAGTGTCTCCTGTGCAGGCACCAATAAGAGGCAGATTTGGCGCCAATGAGCGAGAGGTACCTATTTGTCTACTGTCTGTCCAGAATCTCGGTACGTAAAATGGGGGCCAGCATACAGTATGCATCCACCATATGCGTGTTTAGATTGATATTGTGGTGAGAAAGAACGTCAGTAGTATTAGGCCCCTTGGCCTGAGTTCGGGAGGAGCTTTGAGTGCCGCAGCACATATGGCCGTTCAGAGGCAGAGAGCGCTGGCTCTACAACGAACACATTCTGCCAACGTGTCTAAGGCCAATCTCTTCCTATCTGCTCTGAAAGTATGTATGCTTTTCCAATTATGGACCTTAAATCCAATTTAGACCAGTCGGGAGAATGCGGATAATTTTGTTGTCCTGCATTATTTTGTCAAATAAAATGGGGAGGCCCATGCATAGCATTGCACATGAAAGGTAGTAGTGTTTTTACGACAATCTCCGTGTCCTCCCGACTATACATGGTACACTGACACTCTGGCACTCATTGCAGTGCACCCAGGCGAAATGGAATGGAATGGTCCCAAGAAAGAGGAACTGGGAAGAAGTGACAACACTGTGCTATAGGTGTGATGCAAGGAGTGTGTGCTTTTTTGCAGAGCGTGGAGGAGCAATCTCAGCCGTCCTCTGTCCGCTTGAGCTACGTGCAACCCACCCGCTACTACCCGCAGACACTGAGAGTAGGAGATGATAATGAGGAGGAGGAGGCAATGGAAGTTGAGGAGGAAGAAGCGTTGGCCTCGGCTGCTCGTCTTCGAGAAGACAGCCGTCGCTTGCGCATAACGGCCACTCTGGCGCCAGAGAAGAAGAAGCAGCCGGCTGCTGTGAAAAAGACCACCGCGTCTTCGTCCCTAGGGGCGCGTCTGGCACCCCTGCAGAAGCAGAAGGAGGCCCAGAGTGTCAAGGGCCATAAAATCCTCCTCTTCAGTCTCAGTCATACTGTCACCAATCAGGATGTGGAGGTATAGTACATAATATAGCATGTGGAGTGGGAATCGAGTACTGAAGATGTGCAATACCTACTACAGACACAGAGTATGAGTTGTTGTGTCTCAGGAACTATGCGCTTCCATCGGGAGCTCCTTGTTGCGGGCGCGATTGATTGAGCCAGGACTGGGTGAGGCCATCTATCGAGACAGGGCGGACGCTTTGAATGTACTCAGTCAGTACGACGGCAGAGAATTGGATGGTATGACTATTGACTGTGTAGTAAATACGTAATATTATAGGTGTATGAGGATGCAGTTTCTGCAACGTTTGATTGCTTGTTGAGGTGTTCCTATGCGTCTGGAGTTGGTGAGTGAGGAGAAGAAGCTGACGCCTTCAGTACGAGTGAAAGCGCCGGCTACCAGTACCACCAGCCCCGACGAAGAAGATGGAGCTATCAAGCAGAAACTGAACAAGTATTGGCAATACTCTTTCTTCCATTTCATTGCATGACTGTAGCCAAACGGTGTTCTGACTGTCGATCGTATGTACAGGGTGTCTCACGTAGACCTACCTAACGGTCCAGCCTTATAACTTCCGTATTACAGTAGATATCAAGCTGAAATTTTGTCCCCAGAATCCCAAGAAAATACCATTTGTTGTGGCAAAATTTGAGCCAGATACGTAGGTCGACTAGAGACAAAATTACAGGCTTGCAAATGTTGGACCCTGTTTTTCGCATTTTCCGCACTGAGCGTGGTTTTGGCATTAAAATCTTTTGCTGAGCATGGTCAAGCAGCTCATCCAACATGGAAATATTGCGGAATAACAATGGCTGAACAACATCACGGTCCAGAACACAAAAAGAATACAAAAATAGGTGATTTACCGCCCATAACAGCCTTCAAGGAGCTGTCGAGGTCAATAGCGCCACCACTGATTTCAAAATGTTGAAAAACGTGGTCACAAATTTGCAAGCTCGTAATTTCATCCCTAGTTGACTTATCTGGCTCAAATTTTGTCACAACAAATGGTATATTTTTGGGTTTCTGGGGACAAAATTTCAGCTTGATATCTACTGTAATACGGAAGTTATAAGGCTGGATCGTTAGGTAGGTCTACGTGAGACACCCTGTACTATACGTAACTAGTGTATGTATGCGAGAACGCGAACCGTAGGTTATTGGCGAGCAAGCGACAATCAGGCACGTTTGGCAGCGCATCTGCTGGCCCTGATCCTGACCGCAATCTCATCACGGCGGCGTTGTTCAAGGGAGGCGGAAGAGGAGCAGGGGGCGTCTCCAGCAAGGAGAAACAGGAACCAGTCACCTTCACCGTCAAGATATGAGAAGAGAAGACAAGGTGATGAACTACTATACCAAGGATGCTGTAATATTGGAAGCTTATTACAGGTTCCTTGGCTACATGGGTATAGTATTAAGTATGTATCCTGTTATACGTCATACAGTATATAGCTGCAGCTTGTGTGAAAAAGGTACAGTGCAGAAGGTAACTACAACTACTACCTTATGCTGTATTGTTTTGTTCGCTTTAGCATAGAATTGCTGGACTGGCGTTGTTGTTATGGTTATTGGCTATAGTCTAGCCAATAGCAGTTGGCACTTGGACTCAAGGCGCGTTGCGTAAAATAGATTCACAAATGCGGATTTCTGTCCACGTTTCGTGTACTCCTATTTAGCAGAAGTACATGCAAACTACGCAACACGCCTTGAGTCCAGGTGCCAACTGCTATTGGCCAGACTATAGTCCAGTCCTTTCAACCTATAGTCTGGCCAATACCAGTTGGCACTTGGACTCGAGCCGAGTTGCGTAGTTTGCATGTACTTCTGCCAAATAGGAGTACACGAAGCGTGGACAGAAATCCGCATTTTTAAATCTATTTTACGCAACGCGCCTTGAGTCTAAGTGTCAACTGCTATTGGCCAGACTATAATAGTTCTCCGTGCGCACATGAGCCTTTGCAACACGCTATGTTCAGGAGACCTATCTTTATATTGCATGGACTACGACTTGGCTGAGAACGATACTTATGTAGTGGGCCCACTGAGAGAATACAGAGATTTCTGCAGTCGTGGAAAGTCTTTTTGGGTAAACAAAAGGTCATCGGTCGCTCGACGTTATTATACTAATTGACACCGGAAAGGTTAGCTTGGCCTTTGGCCAAAAAATTTTCCAGTCAAATTACACGAACATTTCCGTGGTTGGTTTCCACGCAAAAAGTCTTGTGCGACTTCGAAAATCAAGGCATCCTCTTAGTGGAGATCGGACTGACGAATGCTAGGACGACGACATACATAACATATGTATAGCAACAATATTCTGTGCAGAAGGGAAATTGATTTGGATACTATATTCTTTGCATTACGTACATGTACACGTACCGTTGTTATGTCTATCTCTTCTGTATTCTAATGCCCTCGCGGAATGGTTTTCTCCTGTATAAAGAGATGGGGACACCGGTTGCGTGTGGGGGACGTTAGAGAGCAGGCAGTATACATTGCACTAGTTCCAACAACCTAAACCAATCAAGTGCGCCACACATGTGCCGAGAAAACTCCTCACCGTGACCACATGTGAGACAAATTTTGCTCGTGGAAGCAAGTGAAAATAATGCTCAAAAGGCAAAGCAAAGAAGTTCAAACTCACCACGTGTGTAGGGCACTCGTGAGTAGATTTCATTTCCACACAGATAAGTCAAAAGTCCCCTCGTTTTTGAGCTGCGTTTTTACGGTATCCATTTGCTACACTACTATGTAGTTTGGCCACATAAGAATTCGCTATAGAACAAGTTTATTTGCATAAAATGAAAGGTACGTGGATATCTGCAAGTACATGCGAACTCGTAATTTCCATAGCAAACTCTCTAGGGTCAGACCATACCGCATCCACGAAGTGATAACTAAAATACTCGTACGTCTCACAGTCTCACGCAATATAACCCAGCTTCGCTAATATTGCGTCTCTGTCAGTCAGGCTTCGCTAGGATAGGTAGGTATTCTCGCAGATTGAGTGAGACCCTGCCTACACACCTATAAAAGCAGGTACAAAACACACCGTGAAAGGCCGTCATTGTTGCCAAAAAGTCGCTCAGCTGTTGTCGGTTTGTTGACGAATAATATATGGGTTTTGTCGGTTTGTTGACGAAATGACCCTTATACAGTATTGTTTGTCAACAAACCGACAACAGCTGAGCCGCCTTTTCGCGGTATGTGTTAACCCGCAGACGAATTTTTCGTAATTCACCAAGCCGTATTTGATGCCGAAAGAACAACAGTTCTCCTTGCTTCAGTTCAGTTCAGTTGCCTTGTACATAGTTGTAGAGTCTGACGCCGACGACTAGAAGCGTAAGAGCGGTGACGGCTGTATGCAGGACGCGTCGCCTACTGTCGTCCTTGCGACACAGAACGAGCAGAGAGTGGCTGTTGCTGCTGTTGTGGTGATTGCGTAGGAGAAGGGCCAACCTCTGCGCGTCCGTCTCCACTTGATACTGACACGCTGGGTCAGACTGCCAACTCACGCTGTACAGAGTATAGCTGAGTAGCCCACCCGCTGCTAAAGGACTCCACACGAACCAACCTCGAGGAAAGGCCCCCACTGATATTATGGCACTGAAAAGAAGAATAGTACACATGAGCCAATGCCCGGCCTGCGAAAAATAGAAACTCATCCAGCATTTATTCCCATTCTGCGGAAGGACATAAATTGCAAAGCATGAGTAATAATAGAAAACCCCTCTATATAGGTATACAGGGGTTATATTTGGGCATGAGTAAGGCCTGCTCTGTGTCGCTGTATCGTTGTGCACCGTGCCTTTGTAGACCTCTGTATTATATGGACCTACACAGCGGTCCACGTCGCTGTAGTACGGCGCGCGCGCAGACAGTTGCGAATGGAGAGGTTCTCTCCTTACGCTACTGTCTAGGCACACGCCATACTTTGTACTGTAGGTTAATGATGAGACAGAGGTGTACAAAGGCACGGTGCACAACGATACGGCGGACATATTAACCCCCTTCGTAATCCCAGGCGTCCGTCCGCCTGTCCGTAGCCATCCGGCAAACCCCGCCCGTAGACGGGGCAAACCCCGTCCGTAGACGGGGTAGAAAAACAAACCCCGTCTACGGACGTGGTTTGCCGGGTGGCTACGGACAGGCGGACGCCTGGGATTACGAAGGGGGTTAACGGCGGGGAGATCCCACATTACACGTACACAGTACACACACTATAAACGGGGACATACGGGGTGAAAAATGGGACTTGTAAGGGGATAAACTGACTGCAGTGCACTTTTGTCGCACCTGAGTCCGGATATGACGGTAGCTTTGTGTAGGAAATTTCCGATGGCGATCCAGCGCGCCGTCTCGTCGCCCAGCCTCAGCGGTTCCACGAGGATGACAGCGCATCCTTCTTCCATGGCTGCGTCCAGTTCCGCCACACTCTGCTTGTGTCCCAGCTCATTGTAGTCCTGAAATATCTCCTGAATCACACGCGGAGGCGTCACTCGGCCTCCCGACGGCGTTCTCGTGGCAGCAGCGCCACTTGAAGAGGCTCGAGCAGAGCCGTTAGATTTATTGCTGCCTGGAGACGAATTATTGTTGTTCATGTCGAATGCTCTCTCTCTGGCTGAAGCGATCTTCAATGACAAAAAAAGCAAAGTACCCAACACAATTATATAGCATGCCAAAGTACCTTCTACAAAAGAGAACTGCGCAAGCTTCGAACTTCCCCCACTTCACTTCCGCCGGGCCGGGCGGATCAATCCAAATTCACCGTCGCGGCAGAAAGGTATGTAGCCTACGCATGTATAACATACAATGTATGTAACGCTATATCTTTTCGGCTATACTGACGGGGGTCATACTAAAAGGCGGACGCGGACGCTGTACTAAAATAAAAGGCGGACGCGGACGCTGTACTAAACGGCGGACGCCGTACTAAAAGGCGGACGCATAAAAGGCGGACGCAAATTTCAAAAGGTATACTCACGTCTGCCCTGGGGACGTTATACTATAGTCTATCCAGTAGAAGTTGGCAGTTGGACTTGCACGCCGTCCCGCTACTGTCTTTTCAGCTGCGCACAGAAAAAGTTAGTTCGTGAAAAGTTAGCACTACTTCGTGAAAAGTTACATCTGAAAAAGTTAGTTCGTAAAAAGTTAGCACTAGTTCGTGAAAAAGGTTATAGCGATCGCAAAACGAGAAACGCAAAACTCAAAAGTGGAACTGCCAACTCCTACTGGACAGACTATAAAAGGCGGACGCTGTACTAAAAGGCGGACGCATAAAAGGCGGACGCCGATTTCAAAAGGTGCTCACATCTGACAGCACTGTAAGCACATTGACAACCCTGTTGCGCATTTGGCATCTGACTTGGTATGGATACACATCAGACATACCAATGTATTCATAAGCAATCGATTATGAGAGGTCTTCTGAATGCTTCTTTTGCTAAATGGCGGATGCAGACACACTCCTGTAACAGGCGTCCGCCTTTTATGCGTTCGCCTTTTAGTACAGCGTCCGCCTTTTATGCGTCCGCCTTTTAGTACAACGTCCCCAGGGCAGATGTGAGTATACCTTTTGAAATTTGCGTCCGCCTTTTATGCGTCCGCCTTTTAGTACTGCGTCCGCATTTTATGCGTCCGCCTTTTAGTACAGCGTCCGCGTCCGCGTCCGCCTTTTAGTACAGCGTCCGCGTCCATGTCCGCCTTTTAGTATTGAGGGAGCGGCGAGCGAATACCTTTAAATACAGCAAGTTAGCCAAACATTCACCTTGTCGAAATTTTTATAAACGGTGTTTGCAATTTGGTTATTGTGCGAGTGACCATGGACTCTTTTGCGATCGGTGAATCCTATCGGCGAATAGGGCCCCTTTTTTGTATGCGGTGAAATTGGTAAATCCTAAAAATAAAATTAGACCAATATCTCTTGCATCGAAGACATGTCCTTGTTTGTGCCGTTGCCAAAATTCAGCAAGCACCGAAACCCCCAACCAAACGCTACTGGGTCTCTTTCTTTCTCCTCGTTCGCCGTTCTTTCTACATGATAATACATAGATAGTGGGTCCTGTAATTAGCAGAAATCTTGTCACCTTGAGGCCTACTAACACGGAAACACAGCGACTCCGAAAAAAACGCCCTTACGTTTCGTCATTTGTAAAAAAAAATTTTACATCCCCGACCGCCACATCGTCCACGTACGCTTGACATTCTCTGAAACTACTGAAGGCATGCGATGCAGTGTATCATTGTCGCAATGCGCTATTCTGCTTTAGCACCGATTTTGTTTTGGTTCTTGTCCTTGTGCAATGTTCGAAAGACGTTGACAGCGGCGATTCGAATACGCGACTGCAACAAGATCAGTACATCTTTCTGTTGTGCAGAGCGGGGCAAGTGGGAATGCTCTGGTCGCTGCAGTAATATTTCTTGTGCCCCATCAATCAGCACTGCAACTGCAAGACCAGAAACAGCTCATGCTGCAAGTCCTGCAGCTCAACCATCTTCAACTCCAACCACAACTGCAATTATTACAGCTACACATACTTCTTCTACGAGCCTTGCCGCTCGTTCTAATGAACAATATGAACGGCTTCGGCTGATTGTGCCACTTGATGCAATCACATTTTCTCTGTCACATCAAGCAGTTGTGCCAGATGTGGACAACGGCTCTGATTCTTCACTGGCATCGACGAGTTTGATTCCAACTCCTACTACTACTCGCAGCACAACTTCACATTCACGCACAGCTACCATTGAGACATCGGATATAGAATATCCCATTAATGATAATAATTCGACTGTCACCACAGTCACAGATCAACTGCCTTCGTCACCAGAAATGATAATGCACAGAGAAGAGCTTCTATCTGTCAGAGCCACCGAGGCACAACAGGAGAATATGGTGAATGTGTATGTGTGCGTCTGTTTGTGGGCTTAAAACAGGGTTGTGGGAAATGAGTTTTGTGTACTGATGTAGTATAGTATGTATAAAGACCTACCGGTGTTTTTGTGGTTGACTATTTGCAGTGCGGCGTAGCTCCTGATTACAAGCCGTGCATAAGTATTGAGCTTGCCAATGCCCTATTCAAGAGGTGCTGTCAGGAGGAGAAGCTTGGTCGCTGCGTCGCCTACTGCCGTTATGACACGGACGCTGGAGGGGTAAGCGGGGTCACTGGTCTGACTGGTTGGTACAAATAATTGCAGACAGCTCCTTTCAAGTCATCGGGTTGGCTTGGCTGTGGGTAACAACCATGTAGCTACGTCGTATTTACCTGTGTACATCAACGTACGTTAGGTGCGATTGGTGAGGTGGAAGATTGGCTAAATAGCAGCGGGGTAATATTATAATGTTGTCATGCCGTGTTGGCCTCACGGTCATAGAAAATAACAAAAAGCCACAGGTACTACGGCATCTAGTACGTAGCCTGCGTATGTACGCTGACGCTCACCGCATCTGGCATTGTCTTTCATGTCCTCTTGGTTCTTCCTCGTTTGTCGTTTCTTCTGCTGCGTACATGAACTGCGGGAGAGATATGGGGGCTGCAGGGAGCATGCTAGCATTTGAGTAAGGTAAATAGCAGGAAAACCCACGTACGGTAGCTTCCTAGCGAGAACCGTTTGGGCAGAGTTGGTCGCGCCTTGCCGTCTCCACACATGACCAGCCAGAGGAAGAGTTTACAAAATTAGGATAGGCTATGTTATGTTCTATTTTAGTACATGAACTGCGGGAGAGATATTATGGGGGCTGCAGGGAGCATGATAGCATGTAAATAGCAGGAAGAAAACCCACGTACGATAGCTTCCTAGCGAGAACCGTTTGGATAAGTTGGTCGCGCCTTGCCGTCGCTACACATGACCAGCCAGAGGAAGAGTTTACAAAATTATATTTTATGTTCTATTTTTATGGTAATAATAATGTGCATAATAATAACCGAACGATCCTGTTTGAGCAGTGGGGCGACATCCAACCGTGCAGGAACTACTGTCTCGCACTATAAAAGTCAAAAACAGATGCTCATGCTCATTATTGTTACTGCAGTTTCCTAGAAGCCCACTTTTGCTTGCATAGAATCTTTGCTGTTCCACGTTATCCACAATAGTACGTACTCTGTCTACAGTCGTCTACTCTACAGTGTCCACATCGTCATGAAGAAAGAAGTTGCTTTGCTTCTAAGCGTTTGCACTATGATGGCGTTCTGGATAAATCTAGGCTCACACGTTTTGGTCGATGGTAAAGCAGTGCAGATCATGCCTGTGACGAAGATCCGGCAATTGGCTAAACGGGGCATCGGCATTCGCCTGCCAAACATGAGCCTACATTTGAATAAGTTAAAAGCTCAAATGGAAGAGCTGGCTAGTTTGCGGCGAATGCTTCTCAGTATCCAAATCCAGTCGGAGTCGGCTGCAGTCCAGGGTCAGCAACCACAAATCAACCAGCAATCCATCACAGAAACCTACGCTCGTATCCAGCCATTGGTGCAGAAATATCGCCGATTTTTCCGCGGTTGAAACTACTGTATTGTAACAGTCAGAAGCACGAAATACGAAAATAACGTTATTGTCAATAAATATTGCTCATGATAAACGTATCATTGGTTGTTTGTTTATGTAGTTCTAGATTTTTAGATTTTGCTATTGCGAAGAGCAGTGCTCTATGTTCTATTTATTTATTAAGAATAATTTATAATAATATTTATTTATTCCGCGAATTTCGCGACACCAAATCCGCTACGCATGGTTGTAGTGTAATACTGTAACTGTAGAATAACAATTTTATTGTGTAAATTCCGGTGAATTTGACGTTGCTGTCACTGTTATGATTGTGTGCATATGAGGTAAAATCAAATAGACATACTGTATGATGGAAAAAAGCAATGAAAACAATATAAATAAAACAATACCGCCAAATACCAGACAAAATACCACCGAAAGATGCACATACGTACTGTACGTACATGGGGCTAAGGGCTATGCATTGGAGCTAAAGGGACTATGCACAGGCATTTTTTTGTAAGGTAGCCTACATTATAGTACTTTTACTTGATTTTTCATTGGAGCAAAGGTTTAGGGCTTCTAAGGGGGCTTTGTATGGAGGAGATATTCGAACGCATGGTTACACTGCTATTTTTGCTCTCTTTATGTTTAGCTGCGAAAGGCGATTCGAAGTGGGCGCTGTAAGCTACGACAAGCAGGTGCCTATCTGTCCTGTTCTGCGGGTGGAAAGAACAGCGAGGCTTGCTGTCAAGCCAAAGGAGTGCTGGCTCGTACGGCGCCGCAGTGCTCCGTCTTCTGCAGCCCGCAGCAGGAGCAGGACATCCGACTCGGCCTCCGACATCTCGTCTGTCAACAGGCCTTCCACCACATTCGCCAGTGTCACATCGCCAACCTATACTCTGACTGAGGCAGATTGCAATTGCACTGCAGTAGGTAGTGATATACAAACTGATATAGGCCTACATAACTGTAATCGTCAAAATTTGTGGACATGGTCGCGAGCTGACTATTTTGAGACGAAATTGAATTTTTGATCTGTGCCGGCTAAATGATCGGTGCGCCACCAACTACGTATGCAAGAGAAAACTGTGGACATAAATCTGGATGTACAGTATGTACTTGTATGTGGATGTTAATAAGTAGGTACAGAAAATTTTACTTCCGATCAAGTTCAAGATGTGTCAGTGTGGTACAGTACTGTACATAAGTACGTGCGGTGACGTCAGTACAGCGTATATCAAAATATATGACTGTCACTACAGTACGGATCTGCACTAACTAACACCACACAAAAAATAACTCGCCAACGAAGACATCCTGAAAGAATCTGTCAACACCTCCACGGCTAATTTTCAGCGGGATTCTATCTGCTCTCAGTGTCGAGATATCGCCGATTTCCTTATGTACTGAAATCGCCAAAATGGGCGTCGACCATTGGGCAATTCTAAAGCTCGCAAACGCCCGAAAAATCAAAAGTGGTAGAAATATGCATACGTGATGAAAACAATAAAAATGGGCATCGGGCGTACAGGGTCGTAGGGTGTCGTGGTTTGCGTGGTTTAGCATCTGCCAAATGTCGACGCGATTTCAGTACATATATCGGCGATATCTCGACACTGAGAGCAGATAGAATCAAACGGTTTTTTGATTTGGAAATCCCGCTGAAAATTAGCCGTGAGGTGTTGACAGATTCTTTCAGGATGTCTTCGTTGGCGACTTATTTTTTGTGTGGTGTTAATTAGTGCAGATCCGTACTGTAGACGACATCAGACAGGACAACTTACTCGTACCGAGCATATTGATTGATCTTTCGTGTTGAAACGTAATAAGTGCCGATGAGTAAACACGAACTCCCACCTGCTAAACAGTCTGACGGTGTGAGTGAGTACTTTTACTCGCGCCGAGCATCTTCTCGTCACTTGCACACACTATCACACACACGTTCACACGAGCTGTTACTTTCTCGCACAGAGCAAGGTGCGAGTTGGTCGTTGCTACTGTACCGCTCTGATGAAAAATGCTCGGTACGAGCAAAGACTCACACGGATACTGGTTGATGAAGCAGACACGAGTACAGTCCGACCGCACTCGTCGGCTCTTTGTTTCAAGTTTCAACAGAAAATACAGATTTGCACGGTACGAGTAAATTGGCCTGCCTGTTGTCGTCTACTGTCAGGATACTACTGTCCACCTATAGGATAATGTGTCAGGGTATTACACATAGTAATACGTAGTACTATGCTATGCTACATTATTTGAATCGCATGTTCTGTTGGGTCGTCAAGCAGACGCATCGTCCGCAAGAGCATCCAGATTTACTCCTGATCTGCAGACGAGGCAGCCGGTGCAGTAGTCGTCGTTGCAGTGTTTCAGGAATCTGACCATCGTTCTATCGTTAGCCGATAAGCTTGCCTGTTTGGCTGTGGTGGAGTCGGTGACCACATCTGGTTGCTGCTGCTGAAGGTGCTTAGTATTGGGAGGAGGCAGACGCCGCAGTATGTCCTCCACCAGGCATTGATGGCAGCATTGGGCCACATCTTTTAGTACATGCTGGCATCGCGGGCAGGCAGGCGGAGGAGGCGCCGGCTTCTCTCTTCGGAACCATAGCAGAGCCAAGTCCAAACCAAACACCACGAACTCCACGCAGCTGATAAAACCGACGCCTCAAAATGAAGAGAACAAAGAAAGAATATGTTCGATTGAGCTTCATTGGGCGCTCCTGCGGCTCTCGTCAGTGCGTGTACGTAAGTAAAGGGTGTCTCCACGTAGACCTCCCTAACGATTCAGCATTATACTGTAGCTTCTGTAATACAGTAGCTATCAAGCTCAAATGTCCCCATAGAAACCCAAAAATATACCATACTATGTGGCAACATATGGTCCTTCATAGGGCCAATACTTATGGTGTGCTTACGTACGTATCATGGTATGGTCGGTCACACAACACTAACATAATTATGGTAATACTATAAATAAATAAGTGATGACGATCAACCGGCATTATATGTACGTACATAACGTACTATGTTACTCGATGTACATACACACATACTACATAGGTACGTATGTAGGTACCTAGCCATAGGCCCAGCTGACCGCCAAAGTCCGCCATCAAGTTCACCCACTGAAATGAGAACATACAGTACATACAATAAAGTCGTTGCCAAGTTAGCGCTTTTGCTCTTCGTATGTAGAATGTAAGGGTGTATCATGTGCTCGTTCGTACTGTAAAGTAACGTTGTGCGCAGTAGGTAGTGAAAGTTGTGCATTGCGTTGTTCAGTAGGATGTGTGCATACACATACACAGGTTCGTATTCAGTACTTCATATGCCGGTCTTTCGATTAGCTTTTCGTAGTTTATCTGCTCGAAGTAGACTTCTACCAACGCGGCATTCAAGCTGTACGTACCAACGCACTCTTTTTGAGGACCGCTACAGTCTCGAATCTAAACAAAACGCTTACGTATAAACGAACGATGAAAACGTAAGACGCTTGATGGTGTAACCTAGGTACAGTATGTGATGCGTGCGTTGTGTTTCAGATCAGGAGAAAACTCGCAACTTATGGTAAAAGATTTTACGTACGGGAAACTTGCAAGCTTTCGGAGCAAAAACGAAACGTGCTCCTTCCTCAGGCTAAGACCCTTAGAACGTTGGAGCGCACCTGATAGCTGGCCGCAGGCCAAGTGGAAGCGGAGAAAGCCACCTTGTATACGTTTTCCGTGCATGGCTGCACACATTTGCAGTCCAGAGCAGCCTGCAATCCGCCCAACTCCTGGATTTTCTCATCCAAGCACTCCCCTGGAAACACCCGGAAAGCTATGCGGTTCTATGTACTGCAGTTCACATTTTGGGATACTTTGCCATGTAAACTGACATTTTTTAAAGGGAAGTACATAAGTACGTGTACGTACTTCCTCTCGGGTCGTCAAAACTGCAGTATGATCCATTTTCCACCTGAGGAAGCCTAGGATCGCCGCATCCGCACATGTCGATCAGTTTCTGCTGAAAACAACGCCGGTGACATCCCTACAAAAGAAATGAAGACTACATACATAGTATGCCCAGTTTAACCGCTTGTCGTCTTATCATCATTGATGCCTGCAGACCTCGATGGAAACACCTTCTGGATCACAAATTCCGTAAGGCTCCGGCAGTCTATTGATGCTTGTCTGAAAAGAAAAGCGAGTTTCCGTACAGGTACTTTGTTTCAGTTCTGCATGTAACATACATACAACCACAAGGACCCACAGGTGACTGTGGTCACAGAGAAACTGTGTGGGCGCTGACCAGATGCAGGCCAAAGGAAGAGATGAAGCCGGTGGGTGCGCTGAAGCCGAAGGAGTCCGGATAGGGAAAATCTTTTCCATCGTGAACTACAATGCGAACGCCAGCCGCCTCCGTCGTCGGCATATAAGATGCGATATCCACCCAGGCTAACATCCGTAGCCCTTAAAGCAAGCACAATATGAACGAACGTGCATTCTGCTGCCCGTCCTATGTACTTATTGTATGTACTGTATGTATGTATGCTCATACATAAGTAGGATGGCCATAACAGGCCAGCATAAAATATTTACATACTAGCGGCATACCGTAGGTGGGCCCGGCTCTGTCACTCTTCAAAAGATTCGATGTTGAATTGTTATTAAAAGTGTAGCAGCTACCGTACATTGGATCGAGATGAACAGCGAAGTCGCTGAAACAGGTACTTACAGTATATACACGTACCTAACTACAGGATGGCCATGAAAGTCAAAATAACTGTAGTTGGAATTAAGCTCCACTACCAGTATATATAGAAAAACTATCTATTTTCTATATATAGAAAATAAAAAAACGCATGAAAATCTCAAAGTGTCGTTCCAGAATTACATGCACGGAAAGAGGTGTATCAGGTATGTATGTATGTACTTTTCGATGTCACACTGTCGGCGGTTGAAGGAGCACTGGCGAATGAACTCGTGCTTGCCGTATGAGAGCGCCATCTTCTGCTCCGGCGGCAGAGCAGCAGTCGTGAAAATCAGATTCTCCTTCGCTTTCGCCGTGATCGCCACCTCGTCCGTCATCCCCTCAAAAACAACCACGCGGTGGTCAAATTGTTCGTGTGTATGTTTGTCGTGTCCGTAACGTGCGTGCGTATGTCCTCGGTCTCGGTACACCATAATGTACCGTACGGTAGCTCATGTACCGCAGTAAACAAAACAACCCAAGTACGTAGGGTTTCACATACAGTATACTTGAAAGCCTTGCGCTTGTTCGAAGATGGGAAGCGGAGTGGTGGTTCGCTCCCATCCCACCTCCCACAGGTGCGTCGCCTGGCTTCCGATCGGGAAATCCACGCAAAATCGCGTGGTGGCTGCGCACAGACACGCCCGACCCTCGTCAACGTTCTTGCCTTTCTCCCTTTGTCGTCTGTGCAGTCTGCTGCTTTGTCGCGAAAAGAAATAGCCCCGACTCAACTCCACCTTTTCGGTGCACAGTCCGTTGTCGTTGCAGTTGGAGCAGTCGGTGCCGTACCAGGAGGCGCTGCGATCGCAAAATAGCGACTCGCCACGCTTCGGATCGTAGATGCAATAGCACATTGTTTCGTCTTCCTCTCTTAGTGATGAACCATTGTCATCGTAAGCTGTACTGTTTCCACTCTCGCTACTGTTTGATAAGTCAACCTTGGCAAAGCTGGGAATTAGCGAGGGTGTGGCTCGACAAGTCGATCTTCGATTTCCAGCACCCTTAGGACAATCACAGCGCGTATACCCAATCTGATACGTCGTCCCGTTACTTCTTTCAATCCCTTCACTGATATCACCATCTTCATCGCTAATGAGCGATCGTTTTCTTCGCAGATGAGGCCTGGATATCTGCTGATCCTCTTGCTCAGCTTTGGCCTTGGCGTTAGTGTAAGAATCAATCTGAACATAACAGATGGATGAACGTAAT
>JASAMW010004237.1:0-19570 GCA_030247985.1 Epsilonema sp. ZAB3_2 | reverse complement strand
TTGGACGAGTTCGTGCTGCTCTGGATAATTTTGAGTTTTCTTTTCCTCTTTGAATTTTTGCCAAATTGTGCATCAATTGAGGTGTAAACTGAGCGAGGCGATAACAAACGACGTCTGGTTTTGAGTTGTCTGATCATCATATCGCCACTCAGCTTTGCTTGCTTTTTGCATTAAATTTAACTTTGCGTAAAAGTTGGGCGAAAGTTACAACGAGAGTCGACTGGCTACTCTGACTCGTATGTATGTACGTAGCACTACACATGTACGTACGTATGTTTGTGTGTTTTGGCTGGAAATTCGGAAAGAGGAACCTTTTCGCTTGACTCGTCTTTGATTACATTTCAATCTTGCTCACTCAGAGTGTTGCGCAGAGCTCACAGATGTTGTCTGCCCCGCCCTGATTGCGTTAGTTATGTAGAGTCCGTGCAGATTTGTAAGAATTTTGACAGCTGAGCTGAGTTTACTTGATAATGCGCTTGTTGTTGCGTCTTTTACTATTCAGAACATTTATGGTGATAGCTATGTACTAGGTTAGCACGGAGGAAAGTCGGACAGGGACTCAAGCTTCTTTCAACCTGACTGAGTGACTGACACCAAATACAACTGGGTCTACTGTTGCACGGTAGATCAGGTTGCGGGCTGGTTTACTTAGTTTTGGTGTTAATCACGAGCTAAGAGAGCGAGATAGGATGCTTTTGGTATCCGCATTTCCGACTTTTCCTTCCCCATGCTACCATACGTGCCTGCTTGGTTATGGCCTGCACGCACTTTCAAAATTTGCAAAGAATCTGGTGTTCAAAAGTTGGATGATGTCTATTTTCGGACCGGCGAACATTTTTATCCCTATAAACCTATAGTCTGTTTCACGAATGTGCCAAAGTGTTTTGGAACTTTGCACCGTCAGTGCTGCTGCCATTTCGGTCTAATTTCCGCTTCTCAGGACACGACGCTTTCATTATGATTGTTATCAGCCGGCCTTGGATGTCTGAGAAGCCTTTGAATTGACAAAGCATTATTATGCAAGCATTACGAGCACGTACACAGTATGACACTCTGTTGTTTTGGCTGTATTTTCGTCGAAAAAATTCCTTTTCATCCGCTATTTTGGATCGATTTTTTGCGTAACAAAATTTTCATGACTCCTCACGCACGCAGCTATTGATGAAGGATAGAACCCAGATGCGATGATTGTGGGTGGGGTGCTGCCAACTTTTCTTGTCTCTTTGTCGCAGAGTCTTTTGAAGCCCTTCGCTTGAATGTCAATTTTGTTGAGAATGTGTTCCGTCCTTTATGCTTGCTACAGGATTTTTACGGAAGCGTGTCTTGTGCTTGTCTGTATACTGTGTGGGTGCCATTTTTCCTGTCCCTTTGAAGGCCCTGCTACTACTGATTGTCGAGGCCCGAGCTTTTTCTTTTCGCAGTAAGCCTTGTGGTCTTTGATGCTATTGCCTTTTTGTAAAGTCTTCCGTGAAGCTTTATCATCTGCCGTACAGTTTAGTTGGAGTAATGTTGGTTACATTTTTCAAAAGCGGAAGATGAATGTCTTGATGCCATGGTCACGCTCATGGCAACGTTTGAGGTTGTAAATTTTGGGAGGCATTCGATTCGTTGCGACACTGGTAGGCTTTTAGTCTTTTCAGAGTCGAGTGCGGCGCAATCCAAAGAAAGAGATTTTTAGGAGGGACGAAACTAACTTTCCATGTACATATGAATGCGTAAGCTCGTAATGAAGCATAGCAGCTCGTATGAGCTAACTGATAGGCTATACGTCTTGTTTTTCTAGTTGGTGTTATACAAGCAAGCGTTGTGGCTACGGCAGACGTGGGCTGTGGCTTTATTAGGGTGTGGGTGGGTGGTCGCTTGATTGTGGGCTATTTGTATTCGAAGTCGTCTTTTTCTAGTTCTTAGTTTTCTGTCTTGACTCTCCTATCTACATTGAATTGTATAAAATCGTTCTGATAGATGGGGGCGCGTACGTACATGCAATACATTCAGTATCAGGCTTGTGCACGCACATGAGTGAATTCGCTATCGCTGGAAACTTCCGCTTCTTATCTCTTCTCTCGTTAGAAACATCGACGACACTTCATGACTTGGAGCTCAGCTTGCTGACATGAGATATGTAACCCGTGTTTTTTGCTCCTGCTTCATGTTTGGCTAATTTTTATGCGCAAGCCACATACGTACAGTACGTGATACGTACATGCATGGCATACAGTACTGTGTTTCTCAAATACTGTAATGTTTACGTACAGTGATTTGTGCGTGTTTCTACGTGTTGATGCTTCAGCATGAGGGGAAATTGCTTTTTCTTTCAAATTACGCCGATTCGGTGGTGTTGCTTCGTCGCCTAGCTTGTGTGTTTTTGTTTTTTCCATTTGAATGTTTGAGGATAGATACTGCGACATGTTTTTCTGCACGTAGAGCGTAATTATTCCAAGAATGGCGTATATCTTCTTCTTTCGCGGTCCTGTTTTTAGCGCAAGCTAATTCTGGAACAGAAGCAGAGGATGAAGCGCGGGAATTCGGGCGGCGTGCGGAGTAACGATCCGCCTCGCGACGATTTCGCCACGCGCCCCCTGGTGGTGGGCGGAAAAAGCAGCAGCAAGGAGCTGCACGGATACGACGGCCCTTTGGCCTTTACTGACGGCGATCCAGACAGCATCGGCAGTCCGAATTATGGAGGAGGAGGAGGAGGAACGTTGATCACGGTGGCGGCTGTGCCCTCCAGTGCCAGCAACACACGACTCAGAGATGCCAGGTACGTACAGTACAGTATAGTAGGGTACTGTGGGGTAAATTACTCCACAGTACCCTGGGTCCGAAGGAAGCGAAATTGGACCGAGCGGAAATGGAAGAGTTGTGTTGTTCTGGGGGCAGATGATTATGTATAATTGTGTTTGCAATAACTAGGCGGGTGTCCCAAGTGAGCGCAAACGCTGCTGTTTCTTCATACTGCTGGTGCTTCTGCTGTATACTGTGACGTGCCTCGGTCCGTATGGCGATGGCCGGACCCTGAAAAGGGGGGGGGGGGGGGGGGAGAAATAGGACCGAACGGGAATCGAACCCGCTACCCTCGGACACAGCTGTGGACTTAGGCACACCATCAGGTACCGGTACCAGTCCAAGGGCAGATGGCTAAACTCGCCTTACATACCTAGAACTAGTTTACGTACACTAACTGGCCTCGGACGTTTTTGCCATTCGTACGCACTACGCAGTACGTTACACATACTGCTTATGGATGGATTATGGGCTGTTTTTCTGTTTTCTAGCAGTTCCAGCGACGATGACGACATGGCGGCGACTGGCGTGCCGGGGATGGTGAGCCGGCGGGCGAACGGGACGGCGGGCAGTCTGACGACGACCTCCTCCCACACCACGCTCACCACGACCACCAACGAGCAGCAGCCACCGCAGAGCTCGGAGCAGCTGAGCAGCAAACTGCAGCGACTCAACGTGGCCTCCGTCCTCCAGTCGGACACGGAGGAGGATCTGGCCGGCGCCGGAGTCACGCCCTTCACCTCCTCATCCACCTCCACCGCCAAGTTGAAGAAGGCGGCTGCGGAGGATCGGCTAGGAAAAGTGAGTTTAACCCCCTCCGTAAGGCCCTGACCCGCAGGGCCCGCGGGTCACCCGCGGGTCACCCGAGGGTCACCCGCGGGTCACCCGCGGGTCACCCGCGGGTCACCCGCAGTCATTGGTTGGATCAATAATTTTCTCCTTTTCCGCCTGCGCTTATTTTCGGTTCCGGGTGACCCGCGGGTGACCCGCGGGCCCTGCGGGTCAGGGCCTTATGGAGCTGGTTAACACATGCCGCCACCGACCTGGCGTCATTGTTGGCAACAAGTTGCTCAGCTGTTGCGGTTTGATGACACCAAAGTATATGAGGATTGTTGTCGGTTTGTGGACGAAATGACAACAAACCGAACCCATATATTTGTTGTCAACAAACCGACAACAATTGAGCGACTTGTTTACAACAATGACGCCGTGGAGCGGTATGTGTTAACCCTCTCCATAGATTGCCGGCTTGACCACAGCTAGCGACCCCCTGCGGCCACGCCACGACGAGGTTGGGCGGCCAGGAACAGGCTGTTGTGGCTATGGCCACAAGGGGCTGGCTACTGTGGCCAGCGCTGACTATGTAGGAAAGTTAACCCATCCCGAACATTATTGTTTCGGACGTCTACTTGCTTGAGTTCTAAAGCCGACCCGCCACTTTTTCGTTCGAGTTTACATTTTGTATGCATCGATTGGATAGGTTAGCTCTCTTAGAGCTCAACTGGTCTGGTTACATAGTCTAAGACCATGATTTTCGTTAGGGGTGGAAACTACGTAATGGAGTCTCGCGCTGTGATGAGCCAAACGTAAGTGCTGTTGTAATGAGACAGATAACCAGTGTTGACGTTAAGTAAGGCCTGAGCGTAGGACTCCTGTCCATGTTTGGACATTTCCACTCCACCATGAAAACGTCACGTGTTCATGGTGAACCGACTATGCAGTTTGTTTATGTGCTGATATGGTTGCTTTTGTAGACGAGCGCTGAGGCAGCGGGGTCTGGGGAGGAGGACGGGGAGCAGGTGGAGGGCAAGGAGCCGGTGAATCTCACCGAGATCATCGAGAACCTGGAGGATTTCGTCCAGCGCCCCGCGCCCAGAGGCACCACCTTCAAGTGCCGCATCACCCGAGACAAGAAAGGCATGGATCGAGGCATCTACCCCACCTACTTTCTCCATCTCGAGAAAGACGACGTCAAACGGGTACGAACGTGTAGTAGGTACAATTCTGTTCTTGGTTGTTATGGTTGTACGTACTGTTGTACTGACTGAGTTTCCTCGATTCGAGGAGAGAAGTTAGTAGCAACAAGCGGAAGACTACTAGAGGATGACGGAAATTTTCTCATTTGTGAGAGACATTGACTGCATGGACACAACCGCGTTCTCTCAGTGGACCGACTGTAGTCAGCTTCGTTGATTGATTTTCTTCCTCTCCTGGATTCGAATAATATTGCTGTCAGATATGTTGGGTGGTATTCAGTGTAGCAGGTATGTACGTAGTGCGTGTATGCCGTGTTTCAGGTGTTCTTACTGGCGGGGCGTAAGCGAAAGAGGAGCGCGACTGCGAACTATCTGATTTCGGTGGATCCGACCGACCTGAGTCGACTCGGCAATTCCTTCGTGGGCAAAGTGCGCTCCAACGTGATGGGCACTCAGTTCACGCTGTACGACGCCGGCGAAAACCCCGGCAAATCCCCCGTCATCGGAGACGGAATACGGCAGGAATTAGCGGCTGTGATATATGTAAGACATGCCTGGTCAGTTAACACATACTCCGATCTGGCGTCATTGTTGGCAACAACAACTTCTTTCATTTGTTGTCGGTTTTGTTGTCCGTTTTCTTGTTTGTTGTCCGTTTTTATAGAGGTGTTGACGAACGACAACAAAACCGACAACACCCATATGAAACGGACAACAAACAACAAAACGGACAACAAAACCGACAACAAACGAACGAGTTGTTGCCAACAATGACGCCAGGTCGGGGTATGTGTTAAGCCAGAGCTTCGTTTGCTGTCGGACTTTGCCCGAGTTCCGTATAGAAACACTAACGTGGCTGAGCGCAATAACGAACTGTACGTAATGTACTGTATCATGTATGTTATGTACTGTGTACGTGTATGTATTGTAGGATACAAATGTCCTTGGCTTCAAAGGTCCTCGCAAGATGACAGTGGTCGTTCCTGGGATATGCGATCCGACCAACTATAAACGGGTGGAAATAAGGCCGATTTCCGTAAGTACACAAGCATAACCGTCAGTCACACTTTTCTACTGTACTGCATGTACACACATACGTACGTCCTACATGCATAACGTGCGTGGAGAGCTGTTGTGAAGCGACGCTAGAACTGTGCTGTGGTTGTTGTATGTGTGACCTGCGATTTGTTGACTGTGTTTAGGATAGAGACAATATTGTGGAGAGGTGGAAAGGGCGTCGCTGCGAAGATCTGATCGTAATGCACAACAAAACGCCCGTTTGGAATGAAGGTGAACTGCAAATACACGTATTAAGATGCGCTGAGTTGCTCGCACTTTCGCATGCTGTACTTTATGCTGTAGATACGCAATCATATGTGCTGAATTTCCACGGGCGTGTGACGCAGGCGTCCGTGAAAAATTTCCAGATTGTTCACGATAGCGACCGTAAGCAGTTTATTTTTATATGCGTTCATGACCTTGCGTGTTTGGACAAGTTTCTAGCCGCTAGGACCAAACCGGATACTAAGAATGCATAATGTTTCCGTTTCAGCTGATTACATCGTGATGCAGTTTGGTCGTATTTCGGACGACGTGTTCACCATGGATTTTACGTATCCGATGTGCGCCCTGCAAGCTTTCGGCATCGCTCTCACAAGTTTCGACGGAAAACTCGCCTGCGAATGACCCATCACATCCGCCTCACTCACTGCTAACGAGCAGTATTTATTTGTGACAGTGCGGGGTAATTCGGACTACAGCATTTACGATTGTATGAAAGGGCTTAATACTCTGTTCTGTGTCTGCTCAAAAAATGCGGAGAGTTCGGAAGTCGCGGAGGCTTTTTTCGCGCGAAATAGCACCAAATATTTCACACGAAAAAAAGTCTTCCGCTACTTCGGAAATCTCAGCATTCTCAGTTGACCAGCTATGGTGACAGTTGTTTCAATATGATCCTTGCACCTTCATCTGCCTGAAGGTTGCTCAGCTTCCATGCTTTGACCCTGCCAAACGAAGATAACATTAGGAAGGAGTGGTCCGAAATACCCCGCACTATCCTGCTAGTATTGATTGCCATACGAACAATCGCCGTATATAATGTACTGTATTGTATAGTCTACAGTACCTATAATATATAGTTAGCTTGCATTATGTAGTCATTGCACAAAGATTGCTCTAAGTTTTTTACAACTTCTCTAACTACAGGGTGATTTATTTCTCATGGTGGATTTTGATTGCCAATTTCACCGGGTTACCCTGCACCGATTTCGCTCAAATTTTGCCCACATATTCCCGAGCGTTTGCCATTTATTTGGTAAAAATTTCGAGTTAAAATACTGCACTGGTAGTGAGAATTAGCCCCTTCCTTTCAAAATGGCAATTTCGAGCTTTTTTCTACAGACTTTTTACTGCCAGATGATTGAAGCCTCTTCTTGGAGCCCAACGGTTCTTTACTAAGAGCAAAATAATTTTAACAAGATGAAACTTAAGCCCTAAACTGACAAAAAACATTGACAATGTTGTTGGTGGTATGTGGTATTGCTTGGAGATTGTCCAGTGCTGCTCATGCCTCATCAGTGCTGCATCACCAGCTGATGAGCCACAATCACCAGATTTGATGACCCCGAATGCTTTCTGGGGGTCCAAAAAGACGGAAAGGGTCTACAAAGACGATCCAAAGCCGTTTACCATTCGAAAAAATTCAGCAGTATTGCCATTTGCCATGAATTTCGATATTTTTGATGGAAGAATTTTAGCAGTAGTGGAAAATTATGCTGAAAATGTTTTTTTTTTGGCGAGACCGTACCCCACAGGGTCGGCTGTAGGTGAAACCCACCTAGTCTCCTCCGAACCTTTAACAACGCCCGTTATGGTGGGCCAGTCCAGTGCCGCAAGGCACGACCAACAATGGCCCGAACCAGGGAAGGGCCTGGCACGAAGCCGAACAGCCATCAGCGACCACTGGTCGGGGTGTGCTGACCCGAAGGAAAGCACTGGTGCCTTTAGAAGCCAGCGAGCGGGCGCACCATACTGCCGCTGGGGTTGCCAGTCGCTTTAATCCCACCTGGCGAGAGTGGGAACTCATGACGCAGAGGACGTCAGATCGGACGCAGCCCGTCTTACCGCCTGCGCCACGAGCGCGACATGCTGAAAATGTTGAAAAATTGTGATTTCATCTTCTCTGCTGTATTTCTCACTACCAGTGCAGTATTTTAACTCGAAATTTTTACCAAATAAATGGCAAACGCTCGGGAATATGTGGGCAAAATTTGAGCGAAATCGGTGCGGGGTAACCTGGTGAAATTGGCAATCAAAATCCGCCATGAGAAATAAATCACCCTGTACTACGTAGGCCTACATCATGTAGTTCAAGTGCAATGAATCTTGGCTCCAACGACACTGCGCAAAGAACAACGAAATCATAATCGCTCTCAACATTGTTTGTCTGTAACGAGTGCATGTGCTGTGTGCTGCAACCACTCCCCCTGGTCATACTTTTATATCTATCAGTCATTGCCAGACTTCTACCATCATCGAGATTTTCTATGTGAACGTATACTTGAAGGTGTACAGGTTTTGAGCGTGATATTCTTCTTTCATATTATCTGTGAACGTACAGTACGTTGGTATGGTATGTAGTGTGTGCTGTATAGTTCGTAGTTTTTATCAAACCATTCTTCGTTCTCATGCATTTTCGTTTTACTGTTACTGTGCGTACACATACCTTTCCCATGTTTATATGTTTTTGATGTTTCCTCTATGCACCTGGCCATTTGTTACGCGCTTTTATTTCTTGGCTCTGAAAAGCACACACTTACTTTTATGAATTGTATTACGTATTACTGTCGCCTGTATCATAATAGCGTGCTTTAAGTTCAGAAGTACTTAGGCGATAGTCGCCTGCTTCTTGATGTGTGCTTGTTGAAGTTGTTCTTCATTTCGACCTTTGTATGTGAACGTTTTGTTTGTGTCTTCGTGTTTCTTTTTGTGTACATTTTGGCCAAAATCTCCTCACAGTTGGTTGTCTTTTTTATTTCTCCTCCAACCAGTATAGAGTGTAGACGAATGTTCTCATGTTTATTGTTAGGTTCAACATGCAGTGCAAGACTTTGTAGTGGCACAATTAATTAACTCCTCTGTCCTGGCTTAAGAGAAGGTCCACGAAAGAGCGGGGCAAAGGCTGAACGGCTGATCTCCGATTTCGACGAAACCTAGCTCATTCGAAAGCGCGTCAAAAGTTATGTAAAACGCGACAATTCCGACCCTTCTGCGCTTAACCGTTAGCGAGATATGGCCGCTCAAAGAGTCGCCAACTTGAGTGACACTTTTGTCCAACTCGAATTTCGTACCTTTTGCGATAAACGGCCATATCTTGGCAACCAATACGGGTATTCGCATGCGCTTTTTTTTGTTCAACTCCCCATTCTTTGCGGCGGAATTATATACTTTCTTCAGCGGAATGGACATGGCATATACCATTCGAAAGAGCAAGAGTTGAGCTATTCAATGAGCTAGGTGCCGTCTCTGTACACCGTTGCCGAGCTTGGCAATCTTCAGTCAAAGTTAGGCCCTAAAGTTGCCAATTTTCAAAAAATCTACACCACGCTTTTGTCTCAATATCTCACATTATGGTAGGGGTTAAAAATTTCGTTCGAAAAGTATATAATTCCGCGAAGAATGGGGAGTTGAACAAAAAAAAGCGCATGCGAATACCCGTATTGGTTGCCAAGATATGGCCGTTTATGCGCGAAAGGTCCAAAATTGAGTTGGACAAAAGTGTCACTCAAGTTGGCGACTCTTTGAGCGGCCATATCTCGCTAACGGTTAAGCGCAGAAGGGTCGGAATTGTCGCGTTTTACATAACTTTTGACGCGCTTTCGAATGAGCTAGGTTTCGTCGAAATCGGAGATCAGCCGGTTTCAGCCTTTGCCCCGCTCTTTCGTGGACCTTCTCTTAAGCCAGGACATGAGGAGTTAATTAATTGTGCCACTACAAAGTCTTGCACTGCATGTTGAACCTAACAATAAACATGAGAACATTCGTCTACACTCTATACTGGTTGGAGGAGAAATAAAAAAGACAACCAACTGTGAGGAGATTTTGGCCAAAATGTACACAAAAGAAAACAGAGAACAGAACAAACAGTTGCACATGCGAAGGTAGAAATGAAGAACAACTTCAACAAGCACACATGAAAACAGCGACTATAGCTAAGTACTTCTGAACTTAAAGCACGCTATTATGATACAGGCGACAGTAATACGTAATACAATTCATAAAAGTAAGTGTGTGCTTTTTAGAGCAAGAAATAAAAGCGCGTAACAAATGGCCAGGTGCATGAGGAAACATCAAAAACATATAAACATGGGAAAGGTATGTGTACGCACAGTAACAGTAAAACGAAAATGCATGAGAACGAAGAATGGTTTGATAAAAACTACGAACTATACAGCACACACTACATACCATACCAACGTACTGTACGTTCACAGATAATATGAAAGAAGAATATCACGCTCAAAACCTGTACACCTTCAAGTATACGTTCACATAGAAAATCTCGATGATGGTAGAAGTCTGGCAATGACTGATAGATATAAAAGTATGACCAGGGGGAGTGGTTGCAGCACACAGCACATGCACTCGTTACAGACAAACAATGTTGAGAGCGATTATGATTTCGTTGTTCTTTGCGCAGTGTCGTTGGAGCCAAGATTCATTGCACTTGAACTACATGATGTAGGCCTACGTAGTACAGGGTGATTTATTTCTCATGGTGGATTTTGATTGCCAATTTCACCAGGTTACCCCGCACCGATTTCGCTCAAATTTTGCCCACATATTCCCGAGCGTTTGCCATTTATTTGGAAAAATTTCGAGTTAAAATACTTGCACTGGTAGTGAGAAATACAGCAGAGAAGATGAAATCACAATTTTTCAACATTTTCAGCATGTCGCGCTCGTGGCGCAGGCGGTAAGACGGTTGCCGCAGTCCGATCTGACGTCCTCTGCGTCATGAGTTCCCACTCTCGCCAGGTGGGATTAAAGCGACTGGCAACCCCAGCGGCAGTATGGTGCGCCCGCTCGCTGGCTTCTAAAGGCACCAGTGCCTTCCTTCGGGGTCAGCGCGCCCCGACCAGTGGTCGCTGATGGCTGTCGGCTTCGTGCCAGGCCCTTCCTGGTTCGGGCATTGTTGGTCGTGCCTTGCGGCACTGGACTGGCCCACCGTAACGGGCGTTGTTAAAGGTTCGGAGGAGACTACGGTGGGTTTCACCTACAGCCGACCCTGTGGGGTACGGTCTCGCCAAAAAAAAACATTTCAGCATAATTTTCCACTACTGCTAAAATTCTTCCATCTAAACATATCGAAATAAGGCAAATCGCAATCGCCGAATTTTTTCGAATGGTAAACGGCTTTGGATCGTCTTTGTAGACCCTTTCCGTCTTCTTTCGGGACTCGAGAAAGCATCGGGGTCATCAAATCTGGTGATTGTGGCTCATCAGCTGGTGATGCAGCACTGATGAGGCAGGAGGAGCACTGGACAATCTCCAAGCAATACCACATACCACCAACAACATTGTCAATGTTTTTCGTCAGTTTAGGGTTTAAGTTTCATCTTGTTAAAATTATTTTGCTCTTGGTAAAGAACCAGTTGGGCTCCAAGAAGAGGCTTCAATCATCTGGCAGTAAAAAAAGTCTGTAGAAAAAAGCTCGAAATTGCCATTTTGAAAGGAAGGGGCTAATTCTCACTACCAGTGCAGTATTTTAACTCGAAATTTTTACCAAATAAATGGCAAACGCTCGGGAATATGTGGGAAAATTGAGGAAATAGGTGCAGGGTAAGGTGAAATTGGCAATCAAAATCCACCATGAGAAATAAATCACCCTGTAGTTAGAGAAGTTGTAAAAAAGTTAGAGCAATCCTTGTGCGATGACTACATAATGCAAGCTAACTATATATTATAGGTACTATGTAGACTATACAATACAGTACATTATATACGGCGATTGTTCGTATGGCAATCAATACTAGCAGGATAGTGCGGGGTATTTCGGACCACTCCTTCCTAATGTTATCTTCGTTTGGCAGGGTCAAAGCATGGAAGCTGAGCAACCTTCAGGCAGATGAAGGTGCAAGGATCATATTGAAACAACTGTCACCATAGCTGGTCAACTGAGAATGCTGAGATTTCCGAAGTAGCGGAAGACTTTTTTTCGTGTGAAATATTTGGTGCTATTTCGCGCGAAAAAAGCCTCCGCGACTTCCGAACTCTCCGCATTTTTTGAGCAGACACAGAACAGAGTATTAAGCCCTTTCATACAATCGTAAATGCTGTAGTCCGAATTACCCCGCACTGTCACAAATAAATACTGCTCGTTAGCAGTGAGTGAGGCGGATGTGATGGGTCATTCGCAGGCGAGTTTTCCGTCGAAACTTGTGAGAGCGATGCCGAAAGCTTGCAGGGCGCACATCGGATACGTAAAATCCATGGTGAACACGTCGTCCGAAATACGACCAAACTGCATCACGATGTAATCAGCTGAAACGGAAACATTATGCATTCTTAGTATCCGGTTTGGTCCTAGCGGCTAGAAACTTGTCCAAACACGCAAGGTCAAGAACGCATATAAAAATAAACTGCTTACGGTCGCTGTCGTGAACAATCTGGAAATTTTTCACGGACGCCTGCGTCACACGCCCGTGGAAATTCAGCACATATGATTGCGTATCTAAAGCATAAAGTACAGCATGCGAAAGTGTGAGCAACTCAGCGAATGCATCTTAATACGTGTATTGTATGTACGTGCAGTTCACCTTCATTCCAAACGGGCGTTTTGTTGTGCATTACGATCAGATCTTCGCAGCGACGCCCTTTCCACCTCTCCACAATATTGTCTCTATCCTAAACACAGTCAATAAATCGCAGGTCACACACACAACAACCACAGTTCCAGCGTCGCTTCACAACAGCTCTCCACGCACGTAATGTATGTAATGTACGTACGTACGTATGTGTGTACATGCAGTACAGTAGAAAAGTGTGACTATGACGGTTGGTTATGCTCGTATACTTACGGAAATCGGCCTTATTTCCACCCGTTTATAGTTGGTCGGATCGCATATCCCAGGAACGACCACTGTCATCTTGCGAGGACCTTTGAAGCCAAGGACATTTGTATCCTACAATACATACACGAACACAGTACATAACATACATGATACAGTACATACGAACGTACAGTTCGTTATTGCGCTAAGCTACGTTAGTGTTTCTATACGGAACTCGGGCAAAGTCCGACAGCAAACGAAGCTCTGGCTTAACACATACCCCGACCTGGCGTCATTGTTGGCAATAACTCGTTCGTTTGTTGTCGGTTTTGTTGTCCGTTTTGTTGTTTGTTGTCCGTTTTGTTGTCCGTTTTATATGGGTGTTGTCGGTTTTGTTGTCGTTCGTCAACACCCCTATAAAAACGGACAACAAACAAGAAAACGGACAACAAAACCGACAACAAATGAAAGAAGTTGTTGTTGCCAACAATGACGCCAGATCGGAGTATGTGTTAACAGACCAGGCATGTCTTACATATATCACAGCCGCTAATTCCTGCCGTATTCCGTCTCCGATGACGGGGGATTTGCCGGGGTTTTCGCCGGCGTCGTACAGCGTGAACTGTGTGCCCATCACGTTGGAGCGCACTTTGCCCACGAAGGAATTGCCGAGTCGACTCAGGTCGGTCGGATCCACCGAAATCAGATAGTTCGCAGTCGCGCTCCTCTTTCGCTTACGCCCCGCCAGTAAGAACACCTGAAACACGGCATACACGCACTACGTACATACCTGCTACACTGAATACCACTCCACATATCTGACAGCAATATTATTCGAATCCAGGAGAGGAAGAAAATCAATCAACGAAGCTGACTACAGTCGGTCCACTGAGAGAACGCGGTTGTGTTCATGCAGTCTACACTAGAACGTGTACCGCAAATTCCGAAATATCTCCGCATCCTCTTTTTCCTTCACCAAGTGTGCAGCAGTCTACTTACTTTCTCTCCCCGAATCGAGAAAACTCAGTACAAAAGTATGACAGTACGTACAACCACTAGCAACCAAGAACGGGCACTTCGTACAAAGTACCTACTACACGTATGCTCGTACCCGTTTGACGTCATCTTTCTCGAGATGGAGAAAGTAGGTGGGGTAGATGCCTCGATCCATGCCTTTCTTGTCTCGGGTGATGCGGCACTTGAAGGTGGTGCCTCTGGGCGCGGGGCGCTGGACGAAGTCCTCCAGGTTCTCGATGATCTCGGTCAGATTCACCGGCTCCTTGCCCTCCAGCTGCTCACCGTCCTCCTCCCCAGACCCCGCTGCTTCTGCGCTCGTCTACAAAAGCAACCATATCAGCATATAAACAACCTGCATAGTGTAGGTCCACCATTATTAACTCATACCGCGACCGGGCGTCATTGTTGGCAACAAGTCGTTCAGCTGATGTCGGTTTGTTGTTTGTTTGTTGTCCGTTTATATAGGCTATGGGTGTTGTTGGATTGTTGTCCGTTCGTCAACAAACCGCACCCATATATAAACGGACAACAATTTGTTGCCAACAATGACGCCAGGTCGCGGTATGTGTTAAAACGTGGAAATGTCAAGCGTAGACACAGGTCCTGGGCTCAGGCCTTACTTAACGTCAACACTGGTTATCTGTCTCATTACAACAGCACTTTCGTTTGGCTCATCACAGCGCAAGACCATTCGTGTCCATCACGTACAGTTTCCACCTCTGAGTTAACCCATCCCATGGTGTTAGACCATGTACGGCTAGCAAGTAGACGTCCAACGATAATGTTCGGGATGGGTTAACTTTCCTCAAGAATCTGCGCTGGCCGCAGCTGCTCGCCCCCCCCCCCCCCGTGGCCACAGCCACAACAGCCTGTTCCTGGCTGCCCAACCTCGTGGCATGGCCGTGCAGGGGGGGGGGGGGGGGGCTGGCTGTGGCCAGCTACGGAGGGGGTTAAACTCACTTTTCCTAGCCGATCCTCCGCAGCCGCCTTCTTCAACTTGGCGGTGGAGGTGGATGAGGAGGTGAAGGGCGTGACGCCGGCGCCGGCCAGATCCTCCTCCGTGTCCGACTGGAGGACGGAGGCCACGTTGAGTCGCTGCAGTTTGCTGCTCAGCTGCTCCGAGCTCTGCGGTGGCTGCTGCTCGTTGGTGGTCGTGGTGAGGGTGGTGTGGGAGGAGGTCGTCGTCAGACTGCCCGCCGTCCCGTTCGCTCGCCGACTCACCATCCCCGGCACGCCAGTCGCCGCCATGTCGTCGTCGTCGCTGGAACTGCTAGAAAACAGAAAAACAGCCCATAATCCATCCACAAGCAGTATGTGTAACGTACTGCGTAGTGCGTACGAATGGCAAAAACGTCCGAGGCCAGTTAGTGTACGTAAACTACATGTAGTTCTAGGTATGTAAGGCGAGTTTGCCATCTGCCCATGGACTGGTACCGGTACCTGGTGGTGTGCCTAAGTCCACAGCTGTGTCCGAGGGTAGCGGGTTCGATTCCCGTTAAACGGTCCTATTTCTGCCCCCCCCCCCCCCCCCCCCTTTTCAGGGTCCGGCCATCGCCATACAGACCGCGATACGTCACAGTATACAGCAGAAGCACCAGCAGTATGAAGAAACAGCACCGTTTGCGCTACACTTGGGACACCCGCCTAGTTATTGCTAACACAATTAATCATCTGCCCCCAGAACAACACAACTCTTCCATTTCCGCTCGGTCCAATTTCGCTTCCTTCGGACCCAGGGTACTGTGGAGTAATTTACCCCACAGTACCCTACTATACTGTACTGTACGTACCTGGCATCTCTGAGTCGCGTGTTGCTGGCACTGGAGGGCACAGCCGCCACCGTGATCAACGTTCCTCCTCCTCCTCCTCCATAATTCGGACTGCCGATGCTGTCTGGATCGCCGTCAGTAAAGGCCAAAGGGCCGTCGTATCCGTGCAGCTCCTTGCTGCTGCTTTTTCCGCCCACCACCAGGGGGCGCGTGGCGAAATCGTCGCGAGGCGGATCGTTACTCCGCACGCCGCCCGAATTCCCGCGCTTCATCCTCTGCTTCTGCTCCAGAATTAGCTTGCGCTAAAAACAGGAGCGAAAAAAGATACGACGACATTCTTGGAATAATTACGCTCTACGTGCAGAAAAACATGTCGCAGTATCTATCCTCAAACATTCAAATGGAAAAACAAAAACACACAAGCTAGGCGACGAAGCAACACCACCGAATCGGCGTAATTTGAAAGAAAAAGCAATTTCCCCTCATGCTGAAGCATCAACACGTAGAAACACGCACAAATCACTGTACGTAAACATTACAGTATTTGAGAAACACAGTACTGTATGCCATGTATGTATGTATCACGTACTGTACGTATGTGGCTTGCGCATAAAAATTAGCCAAACATGAAGCAGGAGCAAAAAACACGGGTTACATATCTCATGTCAGCAAGCTGTGTTCCAAGTCATGAAGTGTCGTCGATGTTTCTAACGAGAGAAGAGATAAGAAGCGGAAGTTTCCAGCGATAGCGAATTCACTCATGTGCGTGCACAAGCCTGATACTGAATGTACTGCATGTACGTACGCGCCCCCATCTATCAGAACGATATTTATACAATTCAATGTAGATAGGAGAGTCAAGACAGAAAACTAAGAACTAGAAAAAGACGACTTCGAATACAAATAGCCCACAATCAAGCGACCACCCACCCACACCCTAATAAAGCCACAGCCCACGTCTGCCGTAGCCACAACGCTTGCTTGTATAACACCAACTAGAAAAACAAGACGTATAGCCTATCAGTTAGCTCATACGAGCTGCTATGCTTCATTACGAGCTTGCGCATTCATATGTACATGGAAAGTTAGTTTCGTCCCTACTAAAAATCTCTTTCTTTGGATTGCGCCGCTGCACTCGACTCTGAAAAGACAAAAAGCCTACCAGTGTCGCAACGAATCGAATGCCTCCCAAAATTTACAACCTCAAACGTTGCCATGAGCGTGACCATGGCATCAAGACATTCATCTTCCGCTTTTGAAAAATGTAACCAACATTACTCCAACTAAACTGTACGGCAGATGATAAAGCTTCACGGAAGACTTTACAAAAAAGGCAATTTCCTCAAAGACCAAAGGCTTACTGCGAAAAGAAAAAGCTCGGGTCTCGACAATCAGTAGTTTAGTTCAAGTAATGTTGGTACCATTTTTCAAAATCGGAAGATGAATCGTCGCGCTCGGTGGTTGAGGTTCAGAATTTTCAAAGATTCGATTCGTTGCCAACACTGGTAGCTTTTCGTCTTTTCAGAGTGCACATCCAAAGAAAGAAAGACGACTTTCACGTAGCTCGTAATGAAGCATAATAACTAATAGGCTATACGTATCTTTTATTAGTTGGTGTTATTCAGCAAGCGTTGTGGTAAGTAGGTGGGGTGGTCGCTTGATTGTGAGTTGTCAAAATTTGTAGTTCTTAGTTTCTAACTCTCCTATATTCATTGAATTGTATAAATCGTTCTGATAGATGGGGCGCGTACGTACATGCAATACATTCGTGTCAGGCTTGTGCACATAAAAATTCCCGTCGCTGGAGCTCCGCTTTGCTCCGTTACCGTTTTCAAAAACTATTATGACATGAGAATATGTAACCCCACTATTTTTTGCTCCTTCATGTTTGGTATATTTTTATGCGCAAGCGTACGGTACGTGATACGTACGTGCATGGCATACAGTACTGTTTCTCAAATATGTTTACCTACATAATTTTGTGCGTGTTTCTACGTGTTGATATTTGTCAGCATGAGGGGAACTCGAGAGCGCCCCGATTCGTAGTCTCTTCGCTCATCCTTGTGTGTTTTTGAGATAGATACTGCGACATGTTTCTAGGTAGAGCGTAAGTTGCCAAAATAGCATCCTTCCTTCTTAATTCTAGCGCAAGCTAATTCTGGACGGAGGCCGAGGATGAAGCGCGGAGTTGGGCATGCGGAGCGCCTCCGCCTCGGCAAAGCGATTCCGCCACGTGCGATCGAGTTGGGCGGAAAAAGCAGCAGCAAGGAGGCGTTTGTAGCTGACGGGTCCCAGAGGCGCCTGCGGCAGTAAGTGGAGGAGGAAGTTGATCACGGTGGCGGCATGTACCCTCTGCCGGCGACCCGCGGACTAGGTCGGTAGCGGTATAGGGTACTGTGGGTAGGAGCCTCCCACAGCCTGGGTCCGAAGGAAGTGGAGCCCGACGGAAATCTGTGTTGTTCTGGGGCAGGGTATAGTATTTCGTAACTAGGCGAGTGTCCAAGTGAGCGCAAATCCTTGCAACCTGCTGTGGGGTGCTTTCTGTGCCTGTATATCTGACGTGCCTCGGTCCCGTGGCCGGAGGGGGGTGAGCCGAAGACGGGAATCGAACCCTACCCTCGCAGCTGTGGACTTAGGGCGCGCCGTGGGGCTGTGCCGTCCGGTCCAAGGCAGATGTGGCCTACAGTAGGTTTACGTACACTAATTGCCCTACGCACTACACCAGTACGTTACACATCCTGCTTTATGGAGAATCCGAATTATGGGCTGTGTTCCGGTTCCACGACGACGGGTGCGGCGTCAGAAAATGTTCAGCAGCGGAACATGGGCCTCCGCGACCGCGCGCGAGCACAGCCACCCCGGACCGCAGCCTGGAGATGTCCGCCCGGCGCCTCCGCCCTCCTCATCACCTCCACCGCCAAGTTGAAGAAGGCGGCTGCGGAGGATCATCAGGATAGGTTAACCCCTCCGTAAGGCCCTGACCGCAGGGCCCCGTGATCCGCCGCAGAACCCGCCCGAGGTTCACCGCGGTGGCCACCGCAGGACCCGGCCGCAGTCATTTTGGTTCGATCAATCAATTTTCTCCTTTTTTTCCGCCTCGGTTTATTTTCGGTTCCGAGCCGCGGGCCGCCGGGGCGGGCCTTATGGAGCTCGTTCGCGTGCCGCCGCCCGACCTGGCGTCATTGTTGGCAACAAGTTGTCAGCTGTTGCGGTTTAGACGACACCAAAGTATATGAGGATTGTTGTCGGTTTGTGGACGAAATGACAACAAACCGAACCCGTATAATTATTCCTCAACAAACCGAATTGGCGTACTGTTCAACAATGACGCCGTGAGACCTCGTGGTGGGCTGAGGCCGCGGCTCGCCCCCTGCGGCGGCGCCACGACATTAAGCCGGGCGCGCTGTGTCGGCAAGGGGCTCGGCGCTGAGTATAGGAAATTAACCCATCCCCGAACATACTTGTAAGTTCTCAACCGCCCATTTTTTCGTTCGAGTTTACCATTTTGTATGCATGGATAGGTTAGGCCTAGACTGCATTCTAGTTACATAGTCTAAGACCCATAAATTTCGTAGGGTGGAAACTACGTAATGGAGTCCTCAGTGAGCCGAACGAGTGCGATTTGAGCGTAGGTAAGGCCTGAGCGTAGGACTCCTGTCCATGTTTGGACATTTCCAGCTCCACATGAAAACGTCACGTGTTCATGGTGAACCCCAGACTATGCAGTTTGTTTATGTGCTGATATGGTTGCTTTTGTAGACGAGCGCTGAGGCAGCGGGGTCTGGGGAGGAGGACGGGGAGCAGGTGGAGGGCCGAGGAGGCCATCGATGTTCACCGAGATCATCGAGAACCTGGAGGATTTCGTCCAGCGCCCCGCGCCCAGAGGCACCACCTTCAAGTGCCGCATCACCCGAGACAAGAAAGGCATGGATCGAGCGCATCTACCCCACCTACTTTCTCCATCTCGAGAAAG
>JASAMW010004236.1:0-24597 GCA_030247985.1 Epsilonema sp. ZAB3_2 | reverse complement strand
TGAACGTTCACTACATACCCAACAGCATAGAGACCAATTTCATATTTAGGTTTATGCATAGGCTTAGGCTTAGGCTTAGCCTACGTATGCACAAAAGATAGTAACTTCAAAGCACATACTGTATGTACAGCTGCTGCTTGAATGAAAGCAGAGCAAGATCAACTGCAAGAGGAATGGCGTAGGAGGCTGCCAGAGTGAACAGTGAAACTTCAGTACATACCCAACAGCATAGAGACAAATTTCATATTTAGGCTTAGGCTTAGGCTTAGGCTTAGGCTTAGGCTTAGCCCTACGTATGCACAGAAGATAGTAACTTCAAAGCACATACTGTATGTACAGCTGCTGCTTGAATGAAAGCTGAGCAAGATCAACTGCAAGAGGAATGGCGTAGGAGGCTGCCAGAGTGAACAGTGAACGTTCACTACATACCCAACAGCATAGAGACGAATTTCATATTTAGGCTTAGGCTTAGGCTTAGGCTTAGCCCTACGTATGCACAAAAGATAGTAACTTCAAAGCACATACAGCTAAGCACATACACACACTATACATACAGCTGCTGCTTGAATGAAAGCAGAGCAAGATCAACTGCAAGAGGAATGGCGTAGGAGGCTGCCAGAGTGAACAGTGAACCTTCAGTACATACCCAACAGCATAGAGACGAATTTCATATTTAGGCTTAGGCTTAGGCTTAGCCCTACGTATGCACAAAAGATAGTAACTTCAAGGCACATACTGTACGTACAGCTGCAGCTGCTTGAATGAAAGCAGAGCAAGATCAACTGCAAGAGGAATGTCGTAGGAGGCTGCCAGAGTAAACAGTGAACCTTCAGTACATACCCAACAGCATAGAGACAAATTTCATATTTAGGCTTAGGCTTAGGCTTAGCCCTACGTATGCACAAAAGATAGTAACTTCAAAGCACATACTGTATGTACAGCTGCTGCTTGAATGAAAGCAGAGCAAGATCAACTGCAAGAGGAATGGCGTAGGAGGCTGCCAGAGTGAACAGTGAACGTTCGCTACATACCCAACAGCATAGAGACGAATTTCATATTTAGGCTTAGGCTTAGGCTTAGGCTTAGGCTTAGCCCTACGTATGCACAAAAGATAGTAACTTCAAAGCACATACTGTACGTACAGCTGCTGCTTGAATGAAAGCAGAGCAAGATCAACTGCAAGAGGAATGGCGTAGGAGGCTGCCAGAGTGAACAGTGAACGTTCGCTACATACCCAACAGCATAGAGACGAATTTCATATTTAGGCTTAGGCTTAGGCTTAGGCTTAGCCCTACGTATGCACAAAAGATAGTAACTTCAAAGCACATACTGTACGTACAGCTGCTGCTTGAATGAAAGCAGAGCAAGATCAACTGCAAGAGGAATGGCGTAGGAGGCTGCCAGAGTGAACAGTGAACGTTCACTACATACCCAACAGCATAGAGACAAATTTCATATTTAGGCTTAGGCTTAGGCTTAGGCTTAGGCTTAGCCCTACGTATGCACAAAAGATAGTAACTTCAAAGCACATACTGTACGTACAGCTGCTGCTTGAATGAAAGCAGAGCAAGATCAACTGCAAGAGGAATGGCGTAGGAGGCTGCCAGAGAGAACAGTGAACGTTCACTACATACCCAACAGCATAGAGACGAATTTCATATTTAGGCTTAGGCTTAGGCTTAGGCTTAGCCCTACGTATGCACAAAAGATAGTAACTTCAAAGCACATACTGTACGTACAGCTGCTGCTTGAATGAAAGCAGAGCAAGATCAACTGCAAGAGGAATGGCGTAGGAGGCTGCCAGAGTAAACAGTGAACGTTCACTACATACCCAACAGCATAGAGACGAATTTCATATTTAGGCTTAGGCTTAGGCTTAGGCTTAGCCCTACGTATGCACAAAAGATAGTAACTTCAAAGCACATACTGTATGTACAGCTGCTGCTTGAATGAAAGCAGAGCAAGATCAACTGCAAGAGGAATGGCGTAGGAGGCTGCCAGAGTGAACAGTGAACCTTCAGTACATACCCAACAGCATAGAGACAAATTTCATATTTAGGCTTAGGCTTAGGCTTAGGCTTAGGCTTAGCCCTACGTATGCACAAAAGATAGTAACTTCAAAGCACATACTGTACGTACAGCTGCTGCTTGAATGAAAGCAGAGCAAGATCAACTGCAAGAGGAATGGCGTAGGAGGCTGCCAGAGTGAACAGTGAACGTTCACTACATACCCAACAGCATAGAGACGAATTTCATATTTAGGCTTAGGCTTAGGCTTAGGCTTAGCCCTACGTATGCACAAAAGATAGTAACTTCAAAGCACATACTGTACGTACAGCTGCTGCTTGAATGAAAGCAGAGCAAGATCAACTGCAAGAGGAATGGCGTAGGAGGCTGCCAGAGAGAACAGTGAACGTTCACTACATACCCAACAGCATAGAGACGAATTTCATATTTAGGCTTAGGCTTAGGCTTAGGCTTAGCCCTACGTATGCACAAAAGATAGTAACTTCAAAGCACATACTGTACGTACAGCTGCTGCTTGAATGAAAGCAGAGCAAGATCAACTGCAAGAGGAATGGCGTAGGAGGCTGCCAGAGAGAACAGTGAACGTTCACTACATACCCAACAGCATAGAGACAAATTTCATATTTAGGCTTAGGCTTAGGCTTAGGCTTAGGCTTAGCCCTACGTATGCACAAAAGATAGTAACTTCAAAGCACATACTGTACGTACAGCTGCTGCTTGAATGAAAGCAGAGCAAGATCAACTGCAAGAGGAATGGCGTAGGAGGCTGCCAGAGTGAACAGTGAACGTTCACTACATACCCAACAGCATAGAGACGAATTTCATATTTAGGCTTAGGCTTAGGCTTAGGCTTAGGCTTAGCCCTACGTATGCACAAAAGATAGTAACTTCAAAGCACATACTGTACGTACAGCTGCTGCTTGAATGAAAGCAGAGCAAGATCAACTGCAAGAGGAATGGCGTAGGAGGCTGCCAGAGTGAACAGTGAACGTTCACTACATACCCAACAGCATAGAGACGAATTTCATATTTAGGCTTAGGCTTAGGCTTAGGCTTAGCCCTACGTATGCACAAAAGATAGTAACTTCAAAGCACATACTGTACGTACAGCTGCTGCTTGAATGAAAGCAGAGCAAGATCAACTGCAAGAGGAATGGCGTGGAGGCTGCCAGAGTGAACAGTGAACCTTCAGTACATACCCAACAGCATAGAGACAAATTTCATATTTAGGCTTAGGCTTAGGCTTAGGCTTAGGCTTAGCCCTACGTATGCACAAAAGATAGTAACTTCAAAGCACATACTGTATGTACAGCTGCTGCTTGAATGAAAGCAGAGCAAGATCAACTGCAAGAGGAATGGCGTAGGAGGCTGCCAGAGTGAACAGTGAACCTTCAGTACATACCCAACAGCATAGAGACAAATTTCATATTTAGGCTTAGGCTTAGGCTTAGGCTTAGGCTTAGGCTTAGCCCTACGTATGCACAAAAGATAGTAACTTCAAAGCACATACTGTATGTACAGCTGCTGCTTGAATGAAAGCAGAGCAAGATCAACTGCAAGAGGAATGGCGTAGGAGGCTGCCAGAGTGAACAGTGAACGTTCACTACATACCCAACAGCATAGAGACGAATTTCATATTTAGGCTTAGGCTTAGGCTTAGGCTTAGGCTTAGCCCTACGTATGCACAAAAGAAGAACCAAAGCACATAGCAGCAGCCCACATACAAAAGATAGTAACTTCAAAGCACATACTGTACGTACAGCTGCTGCTTGAATGAAAGCAGAGCAAGATCAACTGCAAGAGGAATGGCGTAGGAGGCTGCCAGAGTGAACAGTGAACGTTCACTACATACCCAACAGCATAGAGACGAATTTCATATTTAGGCTTAGGCTTAGGCTTAGGCTTAGCCCTACGTATGCACAAAAGATAGTAACTTCAAAGCACATACTGTACGTACAGCTGCTGCTTGAATGAAAGCAGAGCAAGATCAACTGCAAGAGGAATGGCGTAGGAGGCTGCCAGAGTGAACAGTGAACGTTCACTACATACCCAACAGCCTAGAGACAAATTTCATATTTAGGCTTAGGCTTAGGCTTAGGCTTAGGCTTAGCCCTACGTATGCACAAAAGATAGTAACTTCAAAGCACATACTGTACGTACAGCTGCTGCTTGAATGAAAGCAGAGCAAGATCAACTGCAAGAGGAATGGCGTAGGAGGCTGCCAGAGTGAACAGTGAACGTTCACTACATACCCAACAGCATAGAGACGAATTTCATATTTAGGCTTAGGCTTAGGCTTAGGCTTAGGCTTACGTATGCACAAAAGATAGTAACTTCAAAGCACATACTGTACGTACAGCTGCTGCTTGAATGAAAGCAGAGCAAGATCAACTGCAAGAGGAATGGCGTAGGAGGCTGCCAGAGTGAACAGTGAACGTTCACTACATACCCAACAGCATAGAGACGAATTTCATATTTAGGCTTAGGCTTAGGCTTAGGCTTAGGCTTAGCCCTACGTATGCACAAAAGATAGTAACTTCAAAGCACATACTGTACGTACAGCTGCTGCTTGAATGAAAGCAGAGCAAGATCAACTGCAAGAGGAATGGCGTAGGAGGCTGCCAGAGTAAACAGTGAACGTTCACTACATACCCAACAGCATAGAGACAAATTTCATATTTAGGCTTAGGCTTAGGCTTAGGCTTAGGCTTAGCCCTACGTATGCACAAAAGATAGTAACTTCAAAGCACATACTGTATGTACAGCTGCTGCTTGAATGAAAGCAGAGCAAGATCAACTGCAAGAGGAATGGCGTAGGAGGCTGCCAGAGTGAACAGTGAACCTTCAGTACATACCCAACAGCATAGAGACAAATTTCATATTTAGGCTTAGGCTTAGGCTTAGGCTTAGGCTTAGCCCTACGTATGCACAAAAGATAGTAACTTCAAAGCACATACTGTATGTACAGCTGCTGCTTGAATGAAAGCAGAGCAAGATCAACTGCAAGAGGAATGGTGTATGAGGATGCCAGAGAGAACAGTGAACGTTCACTACATACCCAACAGCATAGAGACGAATTTCATATTTAGGCTTAGGCTTAGGCTTAGGCTTAGGCTTAGCCCTACGTATGCACAAAAGATAGTAACTTCAAAGCACATACTGTACGTACAGCTGCTGCTTGAATGAAAGCAGAGCAAGATCAACTGCAAGAGGAATGGCGTAGGAGGCTGCCAGAGAGAACAGTGAACGTTCACTACATACCCAACAGCATAGAGACGAATTTCAAATTTAGGCTTAGGCTTAGGCTTAGGCTTAGCCCTACGTATGCACAAAAGATAGTAACTTCAAAGCACATACTGTACGTACAGCTGCTGCTTGAATGAAAGCAGAGCAAGATCAACTGCAAGAGGAATGGCGTAGGAGGCTGCCAGAGTAAACAGTGAACGTTCACTACATACCCAACAGCATAGAGACGAATTTCATATTTAGGTTTATGCATAGGCTTAGGCTTAGGCTTAGCCCTACGTATGCACAAAAGATAGTAACTTCAAAGCACATACTGTATGTACAGCTGCTGCTTGAATGAAAGCAGAGCAAGATCAACTGCAAGAGGAATGGCGTAGGAGGCTGCCAGAGTGAACAGTGAAACTTCAGTACATACCCAACAGCATAGAGACAAATTTCATATTTAGGCTTAGGCTTAGGCTTAGGCTTAGGCTTAGGCTTAGGCTTAGCCCTACGTATGCACAGAAGATAGTAACTTCAAAGCACATACTGTATGTACAGCTGCTGCTTGAATGAAAGCTGAGCAAGATCAACTGCAAGAGGAATGGCGTAGGAGGCTGCCAGAGTGAACAGTGAACCTTCAGTACATACCCAACAGCATAGAGACGAATTTCATATTTAGGCTTAGGCTTAGGATTAGGCTTAGGCTTAGGCTTAGGCTTAGGCTTAGCCCTACGTATGCACAAAAGATAGTAACTTCAAAGCACATACTGTACGTACAGCTGCAGCTGCTTGAATGAAAGCAGAGCAAGATCAACTGCAAGAGGAATGTCGTAGGAGGCTGCCAGAGTAAACAGTGAACCTTCAGTACATACCCAACAGCATAGAGACAAATTTCATATTTAGGCTTAGGCTTAGGCTTAGCCCTACGTATGCACAAAAGATAGTAACTTCAAAGCACATACTGTATGTACAGCTGCTGCTTGAATGAAAGCAGAGCAAGATCAACTGCAAGAGGAATGGCGTAGGAGGCTGCCAGAGTGAACAGTGAACGTTCGCTACATACCCAACAGCATAGAGACGAATTTCATATTTAGGCTTAGGCTTAGGCTTAGGCTTAGCCCTACGTATGCACAAAAGATAGTAACTTCAAAGCACATACTGTACGTACAGCTGCTGCTTGAATGAAAGCAGAGCAACATCAACTGCAAGAGGAATGGCGTAGGAGGCTGCCAGAGTGAACAGTGAACGTTCGCTACATACCCAACAGCATAGAGACGAATTTCATATTTAGGCTTAGGCTTAGGCTTAGGCTTAGCCCTACGTATGCACAAAAGATAGTAACTTCAAAGCACATACTGTACGTACAGCTGCTGCTTGAATGAAAGCAGAGCAAGATCAACTGCAAGAGGAATGGCGTAGGAGGCTGCCAGAGAGAACAGTGAACGTTCACTACATACCCAACAGCATAGAGACAAATTTCATATTTAGGCTTAGGCTTAGGCTTAGGCTTAGCCCTACGTATGCACAAAAGATAGTAACTTCAAAGCACATACTGTACGTACAGCTGCTGCTTGAATGAAAGCAGAGCAAGATCAACTGCAAGAGGAATGGCGTAGGAGGCTGCCAGAGTGAACAGTGAACGTTCGCTACATACCCAACAGCATAGAGACGAATTTCATATTTAGGCTTAGGCTTAGGCTTAGGCTTAGCCCTACGTATGCACAAAAGATAGTAACTTCAAAGCACATACTGTACGTACAGCTGCTGCTTGAATGAAAGCAGAGCAAGATCAACTGCAAGAGGAATGGCGTAGGAGGCTGCCAGAGTGAACAGTGAACGTTCACTACATACCCAACAGCATAGAGACGAATTTCATATTTAGGCTTAGGCTTAGGCTTAGGCTTAGCCCTACGTATGTACAAAAGATAGTAACTTCAAAGCACATACTGTACGTACAGCTGCTGCTTGAATGAAAGCTGAGCAAGATCAACTGCAAGAGGAATGGCGTAGGAGGCTGCCAGAGTGAACAGTGAACGTTCGCTACATACCCAACAGCATAGAGACAAATTTCATATTTAGGCTTAGGCTTAGGCTTAGGCTTAGCCCTACGTATGCACAAAAGATAGTAACTTCAAAGCACATACTGTACGTACAGCTGCTGCTTGAATGAAAGCAGAGCAAGATCAACTGCAAGAGGAATGGCGTAGGAGGCTGCCAGAGTAAACAGTGAACGTTCACTACATACCCAACAGCATAGAGACAAAGTTCATATTTAGGCTTAGGCTTAGGCTTAGGCTTAGGCTTAGGCTTAGCCCTACGTATGCACAAAAGATAGTAACTTCAAAGCACATACTGTACGTACAGCTGCAGCTGCTTGAATGAAAGCAGAGCAAGATCAACTGCAAGAGGAATGGCGTAGGAGGCTGCCAGAGTGAACAGTGAACGTTCGCTACATACCCAACAGCATAGAGACGAATTTCATATTTAGGCTTAGGCTTAGGCTTAGGCTTAGCCCTACGTATGCACAAAAGATAGTAACTTCAAAGCACATACTGTACGTACAGCTGCTGCTTGAATGAAAGCAGAGCAAGATCAACTGCAAGAGGAATGGCGTAGGAGGCTGCCAGAGTAAACAGTGAACGTTCACTACATACCCAACAGCATAGAGACGAATTTCATATTTAGGTTTAGGCATAGGCTTAGGCTTAGGCTTAGGCTTAGCCCTACGTATGCACAAAAGATAGTAACTTCAAAGCACATACTGTATGTACAGCTGCTGCTTGAATTAAAGCAGAGCAAGATCAACTGCAAGAGGAATGGCGTAGGAGGCTGCCAGAGTGAACAGGGAACCTTCAGTACATACCCAACAGCATAGAGACAAATTTCATATTTAGGCTTAGGCTTAGGCTTAGGCTTAGCCCTACGTATGCACAAAAGATAGTAACTTCAAAGCACATACTGTACGTACAGCTGCAGCTGCTTGAATGAAAGCAGAGCAAGATCAACTGCAAGAGGAATGTCGTAGGAGACTGCCAGAGTAAACAGTGAACCTTCAGTACATACCCAACAGCATAGAGACAAATTTCATATTTAGGCTTAGGCTTAGGCTAAAGCTTAGGCTTAGGCTTAGCCCTACGTATGCACAAAAGATAGTAACTTCAAAGCACATACTGTATGTACGGCTGCTGCTTGAATGAAAGCAGAGCAAGATCAACTGCAAGAGGAATGGTGTATGAGGATGCCAGAGAGAACAGTGAACGTTCACTACATACCCAACAGCATAGAGACGAATTTCATATTTAGGCTTAGGCTTAGGCTTAGGCTTAGGCTTACGTATGCACAAAAGATAGTAACTTCAAAGCACATACTGTACGTACAGCTGCTGCTTGAATGAAAGCAGAGCTGCAAGAGGAATGGCGTAGGAGGCTGCCAGAGAGAACAGTGAATGTTCACTACATACCCAACAGCATAGAGACGAATTTCAAATTTAGGCTTAGGCTTAGGCTTAGCCCTACGTATGCACAAAAGATAGTAACTTCAAAGCACATACTGTACGTACAGCTGCTGCTTGAATGAAAGCAGAGCAAGATCAACTGCAAGAGGAATGGCGTAGGAGGCTGCCAGAGTAAACAGTGAACGTTCACTACATACCCAACAGCATAGAGACGAATTTCATATTTAGGTTTATGCATAGGCTTAGGCTTAGGCTTAGCCCTACGTATGCACAAAAGATAGTAACTTCAAAGCACATACTGTATGTACAGCTGCTGCTTGAATGAAAGCAGAGCAAGATCAACTGCAAGAGGAATGGCGTAGGAGGCTGCCAGAGTGAACAGTGAAACTTCAGTACATACCCAACAGCATAGAGACAAATTTCATATTTAGGCTTAGGCTTAGGCTTAGGCTTAGGCTTAGGCTTAGCCCTACGTATGCACAGAAGATAGTAACTTCAAAGCACATACTGTATGTACAGCTGCTGCTTGAATGAAAGCTGAGCAAGATCAACTGCAAGAGGAATGGCGTAGGAGGCTGCCAGAGTGAACAGTGAACCTTCAGTACATACCCAACAGCATAGAGACGAATTTCATATTTAGGCTTAGGCTTAGGATTAGGCTTAGGCTTAGGCTTAGGCTTAGCCCTACGTATTCACAAAAGATAGTAACTTCAAAGCACATACTGTACGTACAGCTGCAGCTGCTTGAATGAAAGCAGAGCAAGATCAACTGCAAGAGGAATGTCGTAGGAGGCTGCCAGAGTAAACAGTGAACCTTCAGTACATACCCAACAGCATAGAGACAAATTTCATATTTAGGCTTAGGCTTAGGCTTAGGCTTAGCCCTACGTATGCACAAAAGATAGTAACTTCAAAGCACATACTGTATGTACAGCTGCTGCTTGAATGAAAGCAGAGCAAGATCAACTGCAAGAGGAATGGCGTAGGAGGCTGCCAGAGTGAACAGTGAACCTTCAGTACATACCCAACAGCATAGAGACAAATTTCATATTTAGGCTTAGGCTTAGGCTTAGCCCTACGTATGCACAAAAGATAGTAACTTCAAAGCACATACTGTATGTACGGCTGCTGCTTGAATGAAAGCCGAGCAAGATCAACTGCAAGAGGAATGGTGTATGAGGATGCCAGAGAGAACAGTGAACGTTCACTACATACCCAACAGCATAGAGACGAATTTCATATTTAGGCTTAGGCTTAGGCTTAGGCTTAGGCTTAGCCCTACGTATGCACAAAAGATAGTAACTTCAAAGCACATACTGTACGTACAGCTGCTGCTTGAATGAAAGCAGAGCAAGATCAACTGCAAGAGGAATGGCGTAGGAGGCTGCCAGAGAGAACAGTGAACGTTCACTACATACCCAACAGCATAGAGACAAATTTCATATTTAGGCTTAGGCTTAGGCTTAGGCTTAGCCCTACGTATGCACAAAAGATAGTAACTTCAAAGCACATACTGTACGTACAGCTGCTGCTTGAATGAAAGCAGAGCAAGATCAACTGCAAGAGGAATGGCGTAGGAGGCTGCCAGAGAGAACAGTGAACGTTCACTACATACCCAACAGCATAGAGACGAATTTCATATTTAGGCTTAGGCTTAGGCTTAGGCTTAGCCCTACGTATGCACAAAAGATAGTAACTTCAAAGCACATACTGTACGTACAGCTGCTGCTTGAATGAAAGCTGAGCAAGATCAACTGCAAGAGGAATGGCGTAGGAGGCTGCCAGAGTGAACAGTGAACGTTCGCTACATACCCAACAGCATAGAGACGAATTTCATATTTAGGCTTAGGCTTAGGCTTAGGCTTAGCCCTACGTATGCACAAAAGATAGTAACTTCAAAGCACATACTGTATGTACAGCTGCTGCTTGAATGAAAGCAGAGCAAGACCAAAAGAGGAATGGCGTAGGAGGCTGCCAGAGTGAACAGTGAAACTTCAGTACATACCCAACAGCATAGAGACAAATTTCATATTTATGGTAGGCTTAGGTTTAGGCTTAGACTTAGGCTTAGGCTTAGGCTTAGCCCTACGTATGCACAAAAGATAGTAACTTCAAAGCACATACTGTATGTACAGCTGCTGCTTGAATGAAAGCAGAGCAAGATCAACTGCAAGAGGAATGGTGTAGGAGGCTGCCAGAGAGAACAGTGAACGTTCACTACATACCCAACAGCATAGAGACGAATTTCATATTTAGGCTTAGGCTTAGGCTTAGGCTTAGCCCTACATATGCACAAAAGATAGTTACTTCAAAGCACATACTATACATACAGCTGCTGCTTGAATGAAAGCAGAGCAAGATCAACTGCAAGAGGAATGGCGTAGGAGGCTGCCAGAGTGAACAGTGAACCTTCAGTACATACCCAACAGCATAGAGACGAATTTCATATTTAGGCTTAGGCTTAGGATTAGGCTTAGGCTTAGGCTTAGGCTTAGGCTTAGCCCTACGTATGCACAAAAGATAGTAACTTCAAAGCACATACTGTACGTACAGCTGCTGCTGCTTGAATGAAAGCAGAGCAAGATCAACTGCAAGAGAAATGGCGTAGGAGGCTGCCAGAGTAAACAGTGAACCTTCAGTACATACCCAACAGCATGGAGACAAATTTCATATTTCATAGTTGAACTGAGTTGAACTGAGTAGAATTTTCAAACATAGGCTTAGGCTTAGGCTTAGGCTTAGGCTTCGTTCAAAAACGTAAGCCCCGTGACGGGACTCTGCTCACGGTAATATAAATCTCGTCACGTTGGTTTTTATATTAACGTCACGATACTTCGTTGGGTGGAAGGAAGAAGAAGCAAACAAAAGAAGCGGTAACATGAGAAAGAGTGAGCGTACTGAGTGACCAGCAGGAGCTCTCTCTCCAAGCACACTTTATTGCTCAGTCGTCGAAGTCAGCTTATCTTTTGCACCTTGGAAAACATTTATGTACATACGTATGCCTTCCCTCTCTCTCTTCTCTCTCGCCTCGTTGGGTGTGGGCGCAGTCAGATTAACGGGTTAAGGTTGTGAGGATGGACAAGGGATTGAGCATGCAGAGCAAGAAAGCGAGAAAGACAAGCAGTGCGGATTCATTTATCACACAAACTTTGCCTACGTACATACTGTGTACCTACCATATGTGCGTACCTACCTACTATGCGCCCATGCGCTTTCTTGTAGATGTTGTGGGAACGCAAAATTAGTGAGGATATCTGATGGCCGGCGCGGCAGACGGTGGGGTAATAAATCTTTTGCGCAACTGGCGAGAAGGGCGAAGACAGGAGAAGTCCCGTGAAATATTATCGTGGCCCCAAGACGTGACGCTAATCTGGATTACCATGAGCACAGTCCCGTCACGAGACTTACATTTTTGAACGAAGCCTTAGCTCTACGCATGCACTAAATATAGTAACCTCAAAGTATAGCTGCTAATGTATGAATGAGAGCTGACTAAAACTTCTTAGTGTTCTGTAAACGGATATGCAGATTTCCTTGAACTGAGTTGAACTGAGTTGAACCGAGTTGAACTGAGTTGAACCGAGTTGAACTGAGTTGAACCAAGTTGAACCGAGTTGAACTGAGTTGAACCAAGTTGAACTGAGTTGAACCGAGTTGAACTGAGTTGAACCAAGTTGAACTGAGTTGAACTGAGTAGAATTTTCAAACATAGGCTTAGGCTTAGGCTTAGCTCTACGCATGCACTAAATATAGTAACCTCACAGTATAGCTGCTACTGTATGAATGAGAGCAGACTAAAACTCCTAGGGTGCTGTAAACGGTTATGCGGCTTTCCTTGAACTGAGTTGAACCGAGATGAACTGAGTTGAACCAAGTTGAACTGAGTTGAAGTGAGTAGAATTTTCAAACATAGGCTTAGGCTTAGGCTTAGGCTTAGGCTTAGGCTTAGCCCTACGTATGCACTAAATATAGTAACCTCAAAGTATAGCTGCTACTGTATGAATGAAGCAGACTAAAACTCCTAGGATGCTGTAAACGGTTATGCAGCTTTCCTTGTACTGAGTTGAACTGAGTTGAACCGAGTTGAACCGAGTTGAACCGAGTTGAACTGAGTTGAACCGAGTTGAACTGAGTTGAACTGAGTTGAACCGAGATACAGTTGAACTGAGTAGAATTTTCAAACATAGGCTTAGGCTTAGGCTTAGGCTTGTTTCAGGCTTAGGCTTAGGCTTAGCTCTACGTATGCACTAAATATAGTAACCTCAAAGTAGATAGCTGCTAATGTATGAATGAGAGCTGACTAAAACTCCTAGGGTGCTGTAAACGATTATGCAGCTTTCCTTGAAATGAGTTGAACCGAGTTTAACCGAGTTGAACTTATTTGGGTTACTATAGGTTACTATATTTAGTGCATGCGTAGAGCTAAGCCTAAGCCTAAGCCTAAGCCTATGTTTGAAAATTCTACTCAGTTCAACTCAGTTCAACTTGGTTCAACTCAGTTCAACTCGGTTCAACTCAGTTCAAGGAAAGCTGCATATCCGTTTACAGACCCCTAGGAGTTTTAGTCTGCTTTCATTCATACAGTAGCAGCTATACTTTGAGGTTACTATATTTAGTGCATACGTAGGGGTAAGCCTAAGCCTAAGCCTAAGCCTAAACCTATGTTTGAAAATTCAACTCAGTTCAAACTCTGTTCAACTTGGTTCAACTCAGTTCAACTCGGTTCAACTCAGTTCAACTCAGTTCAAGGAAAGCCGCATAACCGTTTACAGCACCCTAGGAGTTTTAGTCTGCTCTCATTCATACAGTAGCAGCTATACTGTGAGGTTACTATATTTAGTGCATGCGTAGAGCTAAGCCTAAGCCTAAGCCTATGTTTGAAAATTCTACTCAATTCAACTCAGTTCAACTTGGTTCAACTCAGTTCAACTCGGTTCAACTCAGTTCAACTTGGTTCAACTCAGTTCAACTCGGTTCAACTCAGTTCAACTTGGTTCAACTCAGTTCAACTCGGTTCAACTCAGTTCAACTCGGTTCAACTCAGTTCAACTCAGTTCAAGGAAATCTGCATATCCGTTTACAGAACACTAAGGAGTTTTAGTCAGCTCTCATTCATACATTAGCAGCTATACTTTGAGGTTACTATATTTAGTGCATGCGTAGAGCTAAGCCTAAGCCTAAGCCTAAGCCTATGTTTGAAAATTCTACTCAGTTCAACTCAGTTCAACTTGGTTCAACTCAGTTCAACTCGGTTCAACTCAGTTCAAGGAAAGCTGCATATCCGTTTACAGACCCCTAGGAGTTTTAGTCTGCTTTCATTCCTACAGTAGCAGCTATACTTTGAGGTTACTATATTTAGTGCATACGTAGGGCTAAGCCTAAGCCTAAGCCTAAGCCTAAGCCTAAGCCTATGTTTGAAAATTCTACTCACTTCAACTCAGTTCAAACTCTGTTCACCTTGGTTCAACTCAGTTCAACTCGGTTCAACTCAGTTCAACTCAGTTCAAGGAAAGCTGCATAACCGTTTCAGCACCCTAGGAGTTTTAGTCTGCTCTCATTCATACAGTAGCACAGTATACTGTGAGGTTACTATATTTAGTGCATGCGTAGAGCTAAGCCTAAGCCTAAGCCTATGTTTGAAAATTCTACTCAGTTCAACTTAGTTCAACTTGGTTCAACTCAGTTCAACTCGGTTCAACTCAGTTCAACTTGGTTCAACTCAGTTCAACTCGGTTCAACTCAGTTCAACTTGGTTCAACTCAGTTCAACTCGGTTCAACTCAGTTCAACTCGGTTCAACTCAGTTCAAGGAAATCTGCATATACGTTTACAGAACACTAAGGAGTTTTAGTCAGCTCTCATTCATACATTAGCAGCTATACTTTGAGGTTACTATATTTAGTGCATGCGTAGAGCTAAGCCTAATAAAAAATGAACTTCTACTACCAACTGTATTTCCAGTGATAGCATGTAACATACCCGTGAAAATAAGCGCAAAAAATGTTTTAATTCGACGATTATTTTTGACCAACCATTTGTTTCGGCCCTTATTCTTAGACAAATGGTTGATCTGAATTTGGGACCGGGCCTCGTCAGTAAGACAATCCCAAATTTTGCAATACGCATACTGTACAACTAAATAGCGGTAAATAATAGCAATAATAATAAATATTTTGTTTACCAATCCGTTGTCTCCTGCCAGACTGGCGGTTGAACCAGGCAAAGTAGAAATGTGGTTGAAACTGGCTTGGAAGTTGAGGCGAAGTTGGTGCAGCTTGATGAAGTCCATTTGATCTTGATCTTGACTGAGAGGCGATTGATGAGGAGGCCAACGTAGGTAGAACACCCTACCTTGTGCAAAAGGCAGTGACAGAAATAATGACGCGAGATGAAGACGTGTCAAAGTGCAGAGGAGAGAGACACAAAACCAGTAGCCAGTAGACAGACAACACAGGATAGTCTACGTCTCAACGCAAGCGTATCAGCGCTGCGTTCAATGCAAATTTTTTGTTGGCATGTACATTGTTATTGTTTGGCGTATGAATAGCAATTTTATCCCTTTAGCGATTTTCTGGGACACATATGTCCCACCCCAAATCGCCTTCTCAAAATGCCTCGCGAATCACTTAGGCCTTTTTGAAAAGTGCCGATTTTCACTTAAAAAAACATTAAGTGACCTGGTCAAATTTAAGTGACTCGTCGGGTCACTTAATTTTTTAAGTGACTCGGAGCACTTTTGATTTTGAGCCTCCGACCCCTCAAAAAATGATTCACTTTAAAAATTATTTTTTTCTGATCCACTGCATTTTTTCCGTGTTCCCATCGAATCTTTGTGTCACCTGCATTTTTTCGCCTCCGTTGGTCTTCTTTGCCTACACGTCAGTATTCAAAATTATCCCAGCAATATTGGCGGGATGTATAGGTATTACGTATTCTTTTACATTTCCCTTCGTTTTCAATTTTACGTGATCAGTCATATATTTTAAATGCTTTATCACTTTGCTTGACTGATTTTAGTAGGAGACGAGGAGTGAATATTTTGTACGTGATTTGCTGTGTATTTTGTACGTGATTTGCTGTGTATTTTGTACGTGATTTGCTGTGTATAATAAGTGAATGAATAGTACATTTAGGCAGATAATGAACATTAAACATGAACGTTCAACGTTAACGTTCAACTCAGTTCAACTCGGTTCAACTCGGTTCAACTCAGTTCAACTCAGTTCAAGGAAAGCTTATATGTCTTAATATGTCTTAATATATGTGCTTATATGTCTTAATAGAGTACACCCGCGCTAAAGACTATTCCATCATGTCTTGCGTCTTCGGTTCAACTCAGTTCAAGGAAAGCTGCACGGACGCACGGACGTGTGGCACTGTCGCACGGACGTGCGGCACTGTTGCCGCACGTCCGTGCGTGCCAACAAAAGAGCGTGTGCGAGTCCGGTGACCAAAGTACAAGAGTGGGAGTTTGAGAAATTGAGCTGTGCAGTCAGATAGTGGTGTGCGCTAATAGGGGCATAATCCCGTTCTGCGTTGCGTGTTCGACTCACGCACTGGCTGCCCAATTTATCAGACTGCTTCTCTTGTGCTTATATGTCTTAATAGAGTACACCCGCGCTAAAGACTATTCCATCATGTCTTGCGTCTTCATAACAACCACCCGGGCCCTGACGGTAACATCAAACGTCTGGTGGTAGTTTCAGTCTGCCATTAAGCGACAAGTTTCTGTCGCGGGCAGACAACAGTGCCGCACGTCCGTGCGTGCCAACAAAAGAGCGTGTGCGAGTCCGGTGACCAAAGTACAAGAGTGGGAGTTTGAGAAATTGAGCTGTGCAGTCAGATAGTGGTGTGCGCTAATAGGGGCGTAATCCCGTTCTGCGTTGCGTGTTCGACTCACGCACTGGCTGCCCAATTTTTCAGACTGCTTCTCTTGTGCTTATATGTCTTAATAGAGTACACCCGCGCTAAAGACTATTCCATCATGTCTTGCGTCTTCATAACAACCACCCGGGCCCTGACGGTAACATCAAACGTCTGGTGGTAGTTTCAGTCTGCCATTAAGCGACAAGTTTCTGTCGCGGGCAGACAACAGTGCCGCACGTCCGTGCATGCCAACAAAAGAGCGTGTGCGAGTCCGGTGACCAAAGTACAAGAGTGGGAGTTTGAGAAATTGAGCTGTGCAGTCAGATAGTGGTGTGCGCTAATAGGGGCGTAATCCCGTTCTGCGTTGCGTGTTCGACTCACGCACTGGCTGCCCAATTTTTCAGACTGCTTCTCTTGTGCTTATATGTCTTAATAGAGTACACCCGCGCTAAAGACTATTCCATCATGTCTTGCGTCTTCGGTTCAACTCAGTTCAAGGAAAGCTGCATATCCGTTTACAGACCCCTAGGAGTTTTAGTCTGCTTTCATTCATACAGTAGCAGCTATACTTTGAGGTTACTATATTTAGTGCATACGTAGGGCTAAGCCTAAGCCTAAGCCTAAGCCTAAGCCTCAGCCTAGGTATGTTTGAAAATTCTACTCACTTCAACTCAGTTCAACTTGGTTCAACTCAGTTCATCTTGGTTCAACTCAGTTCAACTCAGTTCAACTCGGTTCAACTCAGTTCAACTCGGTTCAACTCGGTTCAACTCGGTTCAACTCGGTTCAACTCGGTTCAACTCAGTTCAACTCAGTACAAGGAAAGCTGCATAACCGTTTACAGCATCCTAGGAGTTTTAGTCTGCTCTCATTCATACAGTAGCAGCTATACTTTGAGGTTTCTATATTTAGTGCATACGTTGGGGTAAGCCTAAGCCTAAGCCTAAGCCTAAACCTATGTTTGAAAATTCAACTCAGTTCAAACTCTGTTCAACTTGGTTCAACTCAGTTCAACTCGGTTCAACTCAGTTCAACTCAGTTCAAGGAAAGCCGCATACCAGGTTGCCTATTTTTATTAAAATTATCATATTTTAATTGCTAACTTGACCAATTTTGCTTTTACTAAGTATATTATATTATATTAAAATTAAAATCGTCTGCCTTATAGTATTTTATAGTAATTTAAATTAAAATAGTCTAATTTTACTAATTTTTAGTAAAATTAATTCTACTATAGTCAAATTAATTTTAATAATGCAGTACTAGTACAATACTTTCTGTCTACAGGAGCTGCAGTTTCAACCTTCTGTTGTAGAAAATGTGCTGATGTTCTACTGCCTGAGAGGAGTTAACACCACGTTTAAACTTTGCACAACTTTGTTAGTTGTTTCCCAGAAGCATTTGCCGAAAAGTACTGCAAATATTAGTACTGCATCTATAGTAAAATTAGTAGTATTAGTAATTTAAATCAAGGTAGACGCGCCAGCGGAACCTCGAGAGGCTCACGAACGAGGCTTCGGCGCGTCCCACCTTACTTAGTCATGTGTAAATAGGAGTGACGGAAATGAAAACACACATTTGCTCATAACTCCCGAACCAAGAGGCGGATTGAGCTGAAATTTTACACGAAGATGCCCCCTATGGGTACGTATCGGCTGGCAAAATTTCAGCTCGATAGGCCCACTGGTTAGGGCGCTACGGCGAAAACCCTATTTTTGAATGATGTCACGCTCTTATGTACTGAAAACTTGTGACCTCCATAACTTTTCAACGAGTCGAGGGATCGAGCTCGGTTTTTTTTTAAAAGATGGGAAATGTAAAGATCTTGGCAAAGTGGTCCGAGCACTTTTTGCGTTTAAGGCCTCTGACACCCTTAAAAGTGCGATTTTGTGGTAAAAATAGTTGCAAAGTTCCCACTCATACTCCTCCCTGGATTTTTTTCGGATCTGAGTGGTAGGTATACCAAAAGATAGATCTCACTCTACTCTCGATACGACTTTTTTAGATTTTTAAAATTCGCTTTGGTTCTCGAGTTATGAGCTGTCAAATTTGGCTGTTTTTTTGTTTGACTTTAGCAATACTTAAGGACGCGACAGACAGGTGAAAAGAATGCGTTATGAATTGTTCAGGTCACATATAATAGCATACCATTCGATTCGTCCTCAAAAGATCTATCGATTGCTGGCCACTGCGACATGCTTATGCCTGATTCACATAGTAAAAAATGCATTCACATTGATGAAAGTCGCAATAAGGTGTTATTTCCTTCAGTTTGGCGATTTGTAGGCATGTGACACACCATTCGATTCGTCTTTGCAAAATCTATCAGTTGGGAATAATTTCTACATGCTTGTACCCAATATGCCTGATTCACATAGTTCTAATGTATTCACATAGGCACAAAATAAAACAAAAATTGGCTAAATGTACAGTCCGCGACACGTGACAAGTAGGAATCCCCGCGGCGCGCAGTGGAAGCGGGGAGAGCGCGAGGAGACACCGGGGAGACACCGCGCGACTCGCGCGGAGTAACGGAGACAGAAAAAGAAAGGAAAGGAAAAAAGAAACTGAACAGGAGAAAACGAGTGAGAAGGCCTAGCAAAGCAATATTTTGCCACACATTGCGAAGATACAAGAGCATAGAACACAAAAGTTGAAGCGAGGAGACAAGAGGATTCCAAAACACGTCAAAATTCTCTTCCTTTCTTCGTTTCATTTCTCCTCTTTTCACGTACTCCTAAAGCGCGCGCTCTAGGGGTACGTGTTCATTTTTCTCCTCCGTTTCACCGGGCGGACCGCGCGCGCACACTGGGCGACCTCCGGGGAGGGCGCGGGGATTCCTACTTGTCACGTGTCGCGCACTGTAGTCACGTGATATACCATTCAATTCATCTTGACAAGGTCTTCCTATTTCTTGCATTTCTTACTAACCACCTCCTCGCTCATACCTGATTCACATAGTCTAATCAAATTCACATAGGCTCAATTCCACTCAAAAACAAAGAAATGTCCTGTGTAATTTATAATGTATCTCGAAGTTCCACTAGTGCATCTCATCAACTCGAGCTCGGTTTATTTTTAAAGAATTGCATTGCATGTGTTACACACATTCACATACTCAATCTCCTCTCAAAAACATAAAAAATGTTCCATGTAATGTATGATGTATCTTGAGGTTCCACTAGCACATCTCGTCAACTCGAGCTCGGTTTTTCAAAGATTTGTATGCATTCGTTATGCACATTAACATACGGCTCAATTCCTCTCAAAAACATAAAAATGTCCCATGTAGGTATATCCCCTAATTTACATATACTAGTAATGTATCTCGAGGTTCCGTTAGCACATCTCGTCAACTCGAGCTCAGTTTTTTTTAAAAGATTTGTATGCATGTGTTAAAACAAAATGTATCGATTGGGAACAATTTTGACATGCTTGTATCCTATATGCTTCTCACATTTCAAGTAGACGTGGCAGGAACCAGTGGAGAAGTGCTCCTAAGGAGCACAAAGGAAGTGAGCGAGAGGCTCACTAGCCTGCAGATGCTTATGGGGTTGACGGCGCAGAAACCAGAAGGTTCCAACCACCCATCGCTGCCGAAACTTGCTACCCCTCCGAGTTGACAGCCTCTCGCACAATCTGCTGCTGTCTGACTGGTGCGGGCATACTTTTGCCCATTCCCAATCATGGCAAACAAAACTCTTCAATGACCTTTGTTTCCTCTCGCCTGCTTCTGTATGCCTGATCATATGCAAAACGCTGGATCCAAACCATAATATTTGGTCATCTTAACTAGGTAATTATACGTATGTATGTAAACATGTACATGCTGTTACATAATATGGTGCAACAAAAACCTTGAGCATTAGTTCAAAGACAAAAATGTGATGTTTCCTCAAGAGTAGAACATACATACTTACATACCCATACCAGTAAAGATTTCATGTCTTACAGCTTTTCCGCTTTATCCTGAACAACAGCAAGTGATAACTTCAGCTGAAACTCAATGATTCCAAAGCCGATATTTTGAATCGAGAAGATCGAACCCTGGTGGACCTCTCACCTTCTAATTTGGCAAGAAACGTGAGAAATGTGTGAAACGGCTGGTCATATTGGGGGCCATTATTGAATGGGTACATACTACATGCGAATGCACATGCGAGAAAGAATAAACATATGTACAATACGTATGCACATACTTATTCATAACGCTGCATGGATCAGGCATACAGAAGCAGGCGAGAGGCAACAAAGGTCATTGAAGAGTTTTGTTTGCCATGATTGGGAATGGGCAAAAGTATGCCCGCACCAGTCAGACAGCAGCAGATTGTGCGAGAGGCTGTCAACTCGGAGGGGTAGCAAGTTTCGGCAGCGATGGGTGGTTGGAACCTTCTGGTTTCTGCGCCGTCAACCCCATAAGCATCTGCAGGCTAGTGAGCCTCTCGCTCACTTCCTTTGTGCTCCTTAGGAGCACTTCTCCACTGGTGTTTTTTGGGGGTTGTTTGTTTGCTCTTTGGGCTTGTGGGTTTTGTGTGGGCTGTGGGTTTGAAAATTCTACTCAGTTCAAATCATTTCAACTTGGTTCAACTCAGTTCAACTGGTTCAACTCAGTGTTCAACTCAGTTTAACTCGGTTCAACTATGTTAAACTTGGTTCAACTTAGTTCAACTCGGTTCAACTCAGTTCAACTCGGTTCAACTCAGTTCAACTCAGTTCAAGGAAAGCTACATATCCGTTTACAGAACCCTAGGAGTTTTAGTCTGCTTTCATTCATACAGTAGCAGCTATACTTTGAGGTTACTATATTTAGTGCATACGTAGGGCTAAGCCTAAGCCTATGCCTAAGCCTAAGCCTAAGCCTATGTTTGAAAATTCTACTCACTTCAACTCAGTTCAACTTGGTTCAACTCAGTTCAACTCAGTTCAACTCGGTTCAACTCAGTTCAACTCGGTTCAACTCAGTTCAACTCGGTTCAACTCGGTTCAACTCAGTTCAACTCAGTTCAAGGAAAGCTGCATAACCGTTTACAGCATCCTAGGAGTTTTAGTCTGCTGCTCTCATTCATACAGTAGCAGCTATACTTTGAGGTTACTATATTTAGTGCATACGTAGGGGTAAGCCTAAGCCTAAGCCTAAACCTATGTTTGAAAATTCAACTCAGTTCAACTCAGTTCAACTTCGTTCAACTCAGTTCAACTCGGTTCAACTCAGTTCAACTCAGTTCAACTCGGTTCAACTCAGTTCAAGGAAAGCTGCATATCCGTTTACAGCACCCTAGGAGTTTTAGTCTGCTTTCATTCATACAGTAGCAGCTATACTTTGAGGTTACTATTTTTAGTGCATACGTAGGGCTAAGCCTAAGCCTTAGCCTAAGCCTAAGCCTATGTTTATAAATTCAACTCAGTTCAACTTGGTTCAACTCAGGTCAACTCGGTTCAACACAGTTCAACTAAGTTCAACTCGGTTCAACTCGGTTCAACTCAGTTCAAGGAAAGCTGCATAATCGTTTACAGCACCCTAGGAGTTTTAGTCAGCTCTCATTCATACTTTAGCAGCTATACTATGAGGTTACTATGTATATTTAGTGCATGCGTAGAGCTAAGCCTAAGCCTAAGCCTAAGCCTATGTTTGAAAATTCTACTCAGTTCAACTCAGTTCAACTTGGTTCAACTCAGTTCAACTCGGTTCAACTCAGTTCACGACGGGGCCAGGCGAGCCAAAAAACGGCCAAGTTTCTTCGGGCTCCTAGGAGCCGGCAACCAATGACCGATAGGGGCAGGCGGGGTTTAGGGGGAATAAATCCAGGTCTCGTGGTAGGTAGTTGCTTGGCTCTCATGCAGCTGAAGAGGATTAGTGACCCGCGTCAATGGGGCAATAAAATATATTCCATACGGTCGCCTGCTCGGCGTAGACCAACGGTCCCATGCAACAAACAATAATCCCCTGCCCTGTCTTTCTCTTCCTTCTCACTGTGGTGACTATCTGTCTTGTGCTCGATAATTGTTCATCACCAAGTTTTGCTGCCGCTTTTGTACGTATGTGGTGAACAAACACTTGGATAGAATGTCTTCCTCTGTAGCAAAAGCAATAGAAAATTAGAGAGGATTTAAGTTGCTTCAAGCAGCACAGAAGCCATGGTAAGAAAAGCAAATGAATGCATCACGAAAAGTACAGGTACTGTACGTAACGTATGTAGGTACGTATAGCACATACGTACGTACGTATAGCACGTTCTTTACCTTTGCGATGAGGAAGGAGCGTTTGCTTGGCCATGAGGAAGGAGGTGGCGTGTGGCATATTGGCCGGCTCATTAGACCTGCTGTGTGTGTGGCGTGGTGTCGCTCTTTCTTTTCTCCCTTCCGTCACTCAAGTTTCCCGCTGAGCTCGGGCAATATTTACAACGCCGCCTGGGGGCAGATTAACGCTTGAGATGGCAGGAAAGCAAACACAGAATTAGATGGCCACGTGAACCGACCTACCCTGCAATTGGCTGCATTTTCGTGGGTGGGGCGAAAGAAACTTGGCCGTTTTTTGGCTCGCCTGGCCCCGTCGTGGTTCAAGGAAAGCTGCATATCCGTTTACAGAACCCTAGGAGTTTTAGTATGCTTTCATTCATACAGTAGCAGCTATACTTTGAGGTTACTATATTTAGTGCATACGTAGGGCTAAGCCTAAGCCTAAGCCTAAGCCTATGTTTGAAAATTCTACTCACTTCAACTCAGTTCAACTTGGTTCAACTCAGTTCATCTCGGTTCAACTGAGTAGGTTGTCTGACTCCGACTCCAACTCCACTTCGACTCGACCTGACTCTGACTCCGACTCCGACTCCGACTCCGACTCCGACCCCGACCTAAGGTGGACGAAGGTCGATGAAGGCGGATGAAGGTGGATGAAGGCGGAAGAAGGTGGACGAAGGCAGACGAAGGTGGATAAAGGTGGATGAAGGTGGAGTCAGAGTCGGAGTCGGAGTCGGAGTTGAAGTCGGAGTCAGAGTCGGAGTCGGAGTCGGAGTCGAAGTGGAGTTGGAGTCGGAGTCAGACAACCTACTGAGTTGAACCGAGATGAACTGAGTTGAACCAAGTTGAACTGAGTTGAAGTGAGTAGAATTTTCAAACATAGGCTTAGGCTTAGGCTTAGGCTTAGCCCTACGTATGCACTAAATATAGTAACCTCAAAGTATAGCTGCTACTGTATGAATGAAAGCATACTAAAACTCCTAGGGTTCTGTAAACGGATATGCAGCTTTCCTCAACTCCCTCCGGCCGACCCACCGAAAATGCAGCCAATTGCAGGGAGGTCGTTCACGCGGCCATTTTAATTCTGTGTTCGCTTGAACTGACTTCAAATCAACGAAGTGGAGTCAACCCTAGTTCACCAGTTGAACTGAGTTGAACCAAGTTGAACTGAGTTGAACCGAGTTGAACTGAGTTGAACCAAGTTGAACTAGTTGAACCGAGTTGAACTGAGTTGAACCAAGTTGAACTGATTTGAACTGATAGTAAGAATTTTCAAACATAGGCTTAGGCTTTAGGCTTAGCTCTACGCATGCACTAAATATAGTAACCTCACAGTATAGCTGCTACTGTATGAATGAGAGCAGACTAAAACTCCTAGGGTGCTGTAAACGGTTATGCGGCCCAGGTTGCCTATTAAAATTAAGTTTCAATTTTAATATAATATAATATACTATTGTAAGACAAATCGCCATGACAAGAGAGCAAAACGGATCCGGACTAGAACGAGAGTGGCGACTTGCCTTACAAGTGACGAGTTCGAAATTCTGTTGCGGCTGTTGCATGCGTCAGCTTATTAGACACGAGGAGCATAGGTAGCTCAAGCGTATTTGCTGTGTGTTGACTGTATCGGTAGTGGACGGTAGCATTTTCAATATTTATCTGACTAAACATTATGTACAGGTACGAGAGCGAACACAAAGTGAGCGTCAGAGCGTCAAGAACAAGCGAGAGAACGAATGAGAGCGAAAGAGAGAAGCGCCTATATTTATACCGCGCGCGAACAGA
>JASAMW010004235.1:0-13150 GCA_030247985.1 Epsilonema sp. ZAB3_2 | reverse complement strand
TGCACATCCAGCTGCCCCATTTATTCTATGTATCAAACATTTTATTTTTGGTAGCAATGTCACATATACTTTGTAATCAGTATTCAGTATCGTACATAGTTGCATTGACATTTATTGTAAATAGGAAATTGCATGATTGATATTTCCTGTGACTAACCATTTCCGATAAAAAATATTATATTTCCGGCTTCCTATACTTTCGTGTGAGCAAGGCTTACTGCCTGCTTTATTGTTTCCTTCTCTTTTGCGGTGCTCAGTCGTTTCTGTGTCGTGCGCTAACTTTATCTTCAGATCATCTCGGCTTCTGTTTCTGCGCATGCAAGGCCGACGCGCACTCCGCCCCATCACTCAACCGGCAGAGTTGCGCCCCGACATGGAGACTCCGACGCCCGTCCCATTGCACCCGTCCGATGGCACTGACTACCCGCTAGCTGCGTTCGATCTACATCCAGCTGAAGAGCGCGAACGCAGGAGGTGTTGGATGTTCGCAAAGACTCCAGACGACCCCACCATCTTCGGTCCCCATCACGATCTCAGCTCGAGCGAGGACTGGATGCGACGTTCCAAGGACGAAGCGCTCAAGCTGCACAGTAGCCTGTCAGCAGACAGACGGTTTGACCGTTATGTGAAGTTGACCTATGGCTACAATGCAGGCTTGCTCGCTACGCTCTCGGATATAGTCCAGTCCAGAATCAACGACACCACCAACGCCTTCTACACGCGACAGCTCACGGACTACGACTCCTTCCAGGGGTTATTGCTGATGGTGGTACAGTACTACCAGCTGCTGTACCGTGTAGAAGAGGTGTTGGTACCGGAGGCTTACGTAGCCGCGGTGAGCCGACTCCTGTTCACTATCGGTTCTTACCTCGAGCTCTGCGCCCTCACCACATGGATGCTACCCATGTTCCTCCGCCGCGATATACTCCAGTACTTCGTGGTGGACAGCAAAGGGGTGATCATGGGGGTGCGTCCAGACAATGAGCAGATTCGAACTGCCAACATCCACCCGGACGACTGGCCTGCCATCTACACCGCCGCTGATCCACCGCTCACCAATCCTCTCACCAGGCTGGCGTTGTTCCAGACTCGCTTCTTGAAACAGTTCTGGACCATCATCGACGCTTCCGTCTCCCAGAAGTTGATCTATCTGGTTGAGAAGGATGCGGCTGGAGTGAGCGGAGCGACAGGCATGCCGTTCCGTGAATTCCAACCGGACCCAGATGAGACCTGGAAGGATCGAGCTATCCTCGCCTGCTTTGAAGAGAAGCTGCAGTTCAGGACCAATGCTGACCGCAAGTTGGCATTGCCCATGATCCGTCCCAGCGCCATGCGCGACTATAACATGGAGTCCTTCCGTCCATTGGGCCCCATGTTCCCGCCGCTGAATGAGCTGGGCATGGTCCAGCCTAATATCCCAGTTGCTGATGCGGTGCGAGTCACGCTGCAGCTGGAGCAGATTCTGGAGCGCCCCGTCCTGGCCATGGAGGATTGGTACATCCGTGTACGTGGAGGAGAGCCCTGGGATACCTTCCCCATCCCCAGGTGTTGGTTCACGCCTGGAGAGGCTTCACGTCTGCTCCTCCACCAACCTGACGATGACACGCCGGAAGGACAAGCACAACTCGCCGCTCTACAGAAGGCACTGGAGCGTGCGCCACGACCAGGAGGAGTCGACCCCATGCAGGCGATCGAGCAGCAGTTGGAGCGCATGGAACAGGGGAAAACTGAGGATAAGACTGCCGAGCTTCTAACGGAAGCCGCGGCGGCGCTTACCCTCGACTCCGCTGTTCCTACCGCAGCTGCTCCAGGGAGAACGTCTCCTACCCAGACGCTCGCCGTCATCGTGCAGTCAGCCTTGGATGCATATGCACAGGTGCCTGAACCAGCTGACATGCGTCTGGTGCAAGTGCTAGTGGATGGTGGACCCCATGACGCTACGAGCAAGCCAGTTCCTGACGATCTGTCATTGATGACTTTGATCGCCCTGGTATTGACTAAGCTCAAGGCGATGACCCACTACCACTACATCCAAGACGGGGAAGACTACTACGGTTCCTGGCCTCTGATCCACCGGCCCAATGAACAGCCGCCATACAGCATCTCATCGCTGGTGTGGAGCGTGTGCACCCCTCGCCAGAGGGCAGGGCTCTTGTTGGTCGCTCAGCCCAACAAGAAAGCCGACGCCCTGCTGGCCACCTACTACGCATTGACTCAGGCTCCGGTGACCCTTTACGCTCCGCGCGAGGGGTTAACGGAGGACCTTCGAGTCGTTGCGGAGCGCTATCGAGCGTACCGCCATGCGAAGGAGGACCTGGAGTACATGCCCATGCCAGTGCATACGCTCGCTTCTTACATCCGCCGTACCATCGCTGATCCAGTGGAGCCCGTGCAACTGGAGGAAAGGGAGTTCGAGCTGATCTCCAACTTCTTCGACGCCTACTCAGCTGAGACGGTCACCCGTCAGCTCTTGCTGGAGGAGATGTACTATGCTCTGTGCTCTCCTCTGCTGGAGCTACCGCCCGAGCTGAGTAATCCGGCCCCTGAAAGGGAGCTGAGAAAAGGAGAGCGTCCCATCTTCTACGTCACACCTACTGCGGAGATCAAAGCTTACCAACATGTCTCCAGGGCAGTGAGCGCTCGTGGCTTGATGATGAAAGTCATTGAAGCTGCCAGCAAGACCACCTGCCAGAACATCGCCTTTCTCCAGTACTACTACCTGGGCAACCGCATGCCGCCTCGTCTTCTTCCACAGGAGCATGCGACCCGAGAAGCCTGCAGCGCCATCTGCAACGACACCCTGGTGTGGGATTCGGCAACCCGCCGCTTGTTTGAAGCTTATGGTCTGGAGGTTCTCGGCTACAACTGCAAGAACGAAGAGGTGGTAGACGAGCTGCGACAGGGCCCATGGACCAACCAGTCTCAGGTGATGGGAAAGTCATCTGAGGTAACGGTGGACGAAGACAGCGAGTCTGAGAAACCGAAGACGCCTCTCTTCCGTCGGCAGCGATCGATGAGAAGCGCGGCCAAGGGAAAGGCTAAGGCTGAGGCTCGTTTGAAGCCGCGGCCTGGCGCCGCCTCCCTTGCCGCCAGCACATCCGATGTCAGCGCTGACGTGAAGACCTACACACCGCCGAGCCCATGGAAGACCTGGGAAGCCGCCGTGACGAATGTGCAGGTGCCTGACGACCTTCCTGACATCCCCATTCCACCACCAGGGTCAGAGAAGTGCCTGCCTGAAGCTCTCCGAGGCATCAAGTTCACTGGAGCTGCCAAAGCTGCCTACAGTGTGGGACTTCCAGCTGTCTCCAGCTCCCACACGATGAGCCAAGCTGCAGCCAGTGAGAGCACCATCACGCAAACCGTCACGCAAGTCACCGCGCCCATCCGCATGGCTGGAGTCATCACCTCCAAGGTGGCCGAAGCGAAGTTGAAGGCAAGATCACGCTGGGTGTTGCCTGGAACCCCCGGCAGCAGCAGAACGACGTCGCCGCCGCGATGTGGACCAGCTGTCACCAGTCATCCTCCAGCAGTGGCCGTGGTCTCCACTCCTCAAGTCTCTGGAGCCAGAGGAGGTGTGCCGCAGGCGCGTGCTGCCACTTCGGTTGTGGGATCTGTGGGAGGAGCCCTGATGGCCAGCGGTGGACGGCCGTACACCCCGTCCACTACTACCATCACTGCCTCCACCTACAGGCCCCAGTACAAACCGAAAACTTTCGATCAGCACCCGCCGCGCCCTCCATACCTCGACCACGCCCAGACGCACCTCCTGACCAAGGAGGAGCGCAAGAAAGCCAGAGGAGACCTGTTCAAGTGCAATCGAGCATACCTCGGCTCTGAGTGGAGACGACTGGGATACTGTGTCAACGACATCCGGTACCCCGGTGACCCGCCGCGTCCGGCGAAAGGGGAACTTCGACCTTTCCCTCGCCTGTACCCCTGGCCAGGTTACACGAATGGGCTAGGAGACTACGCTGGGGAAAGCTTGCTGGACATCCAAGGTCCAGGGGCCATCTACGGCAACTCTCCCAACATCAGCCCCAACTTCTGCCTGGTCCTGCAGAACAATCTGTACCTGTACTTCTGCTACATGCGTGGGTACATCCAGCCGGACTACCGCGAGGCCGACCAGGAGCTCCGCCGCCTGTGTTCCCTGCCCAACAGCCCCATGGCACCCAATCCGGAATATCGCCATCTCTACTTCAACTCCACGCCGCCTCCAGGATACAGCCACCGCACGGTCCGAGTCTGGAAGACTCAGCCGGACGGCTCCAGGCGGGCCGTCTGGGTGACTGTGTTGCAGCCGCATGGAGAGCAGTACAACAAGAACGCCCACAAGCATGCGCTCCTGTTGTGCGAGTGGCGTCTCGTCAATGAGGCGATCAGTGACGACGAGATCCTGAACGAGTTCCGGATCTGGCGTAATGAGCAGGAGCTGCTGTTCAAGGAACGGGAGCGGGAGAGGGATCGTGCCCGGTTGGCTGGCTTCAAGCCTGAAGTCGCCGACTTTGCCATCCAGTACGAGGGCATCTTCCCGCCCATCGACCGCGAAGCTGACCAGATGTTCGACGTGCAGCCGCTGCTCATTCACAAGCCGCCCCGCGTCCCTCCTTCGGGAGCGAGAGCGCAGGCGCGGCCTGTGGCCAGCCAGTCTTCGACGGGAGCCGCCACCGAGGCCGCTGCAGGAGTGGCCGCCGCCGGGACTGCTACTGGAGCTGCCGCGGGAGCAACCGCAGGGTTCGCCGCCGCGGGAGCTGCCACTAGCACCCCCGGGAGGGCCATACGTGGACAGCAAGCGGTTCAGATGGCCCAGGCCTCTTCTTCTCGCTTCCGCTTGCCTGGTTCCACGCCCGGAGCTACTCCACCGCCGCAGAAGAAGCCCTGAAAGCAGCACAAAAAAAAAAAGGACTGAAAGCTGCAAGAAAAGGAACAATAGTTAGTTAACTATGTTTTTGTTTGTTATAAGTTCGCTAACATGTCATATGTACAGTAACGTATGTACCTACATCACCACTGCTCTATGTATCTTTTTTGTACAGCTACTGAAAAGTGTGTACCCAATCACTGTATGTAATATTGCGAAATATCTCGCCGGGTCACGCTGCTTCTGTTCAAATAAAACACTAACGGTAACTTGTGTATTTGTGTTTTCTACTTATGCGCGTTAGGGGGCTGTACAGTGCGAGTATGAGCTGCTAATTGCATGCTAAGACTCCGTGCGTAGAGCTGGTAAAACTAAGGTGATCACTAAGTAGGTTTTATCCACTAAGCTGCCTATATGTATTGTATGTATATAGGTTAGCGTGTAAGGGAGGGAAGCTAACAATTGAGCTGCAAGTAGGAATCGACAAGGGTATGTGCATTGCGTGCGCGCATAGTATGTAATGTTCCGCATGTCCCAGATAGTCGCTGCAGAGCTGCTATCACCAGAGGGTCCGCCGCGCGTCGCGAGAGCTAATGCCTCGGGTTCGAACGTCGCGTGGGCGCGACTTTCCCCTGGGAACCATGTAGGAAAATCTGCATTTCTACCTACTATCAGCTGCAAAAGTACTATTTGTGTTCAATGCAAATGCGCGTTTGTACGTATGTGCTGTGTGCGTGTCCGCGAGCGAGAGTGGCGCCGCGTCTCCTTCGCTCCGTTGTACGATTACGTACATATAAAAGGGGGGAGCGGAGGGCGAGAGCTCACTTCTTGTTCGTTCTTTCTTTCGTCTCAGTTCGACACGCTGAACGTCTGCCCGTCGTCTCTGAGAAGACAGCAGAAGACCGTCTATCATCACAGCTGCAGTGAGAGCATTAGTGCCGAGAGGGCGAGGCAAGGCTTGAGCCGTGACCTTACCTTCTTTGCACTGGACTGTTCTCCTCAGTTGTTGCTGCCTTCGTCGAGCTGCCTGCTTGCTTTATTTATTGCTGTCCCTTCTTTCTATGCTAGCGTGTGTACGTACCGTCTACTAACAGCTATTGTATTTATCGTCGTATCTACAAGAAGGAGATAAACTTTTACCTGCGTACGGAAGGCCGACAGTACAGCAGACACTTTGTATGCCCTGCGAAGTACCAGCATCTGTGTCCACTCAAGTAGCCTGTGTTTGAAGAGGAGAAGGAGCTGCTACGCCTAGGAGTTGCCCAAGTCTCGCCCCGAGCTTGGTCGTTAGGATTTCCTGAGCTGCTCGGGATATCTTGTGAGGGTTTGCCGCCGGCAAGGATCGTTGCGACCGCCTAGTCTTCTGACTTGCCACTCGCTTCGTACCCCCAAGGCGCCTACGAAGAGTGGACGGGTCATTGCAACAGGATTCTCAGGCCCTCTGCAGTGCGTCCGTAAGGTTCCGGCAGGCAGCCGTGAGTTACCCTGGACCCGGAACCCTACAGGACACTCTTTTCTTTGGAGCGATGACTGCCTTCTTTGCATATAAATCAGCCATCATGTCAGCTGGTGCTTTTGCACTCCCAGTCTCACATGATGTGGGTTGTGGAAAGTGGGCCCATGTGCAACACCAATAGGCAAGGCTGAACAATGCATCATCCACATCTTCCACCATCAATGCATAAAGAAAGAGTCCATTAGCCCAAATCAAGGGTGAATGGGTATGTCAGGTATGGGTAGGTGGAACGTTTCCTCTATTAAGAGATTTGAGGACAAGAGAAGAGAAATTTGAAAAATTGGGCAGCCAGTGCGTGAGTTGAACACACAGCACCGAATGGGATTACACCCCTCTTAGCGCATGTCCCATCTGACCGCACAGCTCAATTTCTAAAATCTCCCCTCCTGTACTCCTCGCTCCCTACTGCACCCATGCTAATAATTGGGCTATCCCACTTCCCACTGACACAGATGGCTATTTTTCTGTATCTATGCAAAAAAAGCCCAAATTACTAGTATAATAATTCTGAAAAATATGCCCATAGTATCCCATCCCCAAGATATAATGGGAGATCAACCAGCTAATGGACTGTAGGACAAGCGGATCATGGGATGGTAAAGGTGGGCCTCCACTCCTTGAAGAAGGGTTGGAAGGTAGAGTTTCAGCAATTTTTCCAAGTTGTCATCAATGTGAATAAAGGTCGACTCAGCCAGAGCCATATTCATACATTGAATGGACATCCACACTGGTTTCACTTCGCTCAACATCACTGGCCACTACTTTATCAATGGGTACATTACTTTTCTCTTTGGTAAAAATTTCTCAATGGTACAATCCTTTGGTCAAAAATTTGTCAAGAATACATTCCTCTGAGGGAGCGTGTACAAATTACGTCAGGTGGTTTTCAGCCGAAATGGATGGGTACCCCCCCCTCCCCCCCGACCGGCAGCATAGCGTCAGACTTGGCCCAAAGGCCGTACCCCCCCCCCCCCCCCCCCCCCCACCGTCAGCATCAGAGGTGGTGACACCAGTAGTAACAGTACCGTATTTACCGGTGCATAGCCCCATGGGGGTATGCAAAAATTGAGAGGTCCCATATGGGGGTATGCATAGGGGGGGGGGGGTTATGCATTGGGGGGGGGGGTTATGCATGGGGCATTTTTTATGTTTTTGAGAGGTGCGCAGAGGCATATTTTTTAGGTCAAAAGCACGTGTTTTATGGCATAATTGAGGTCAAAACACGGTTATTCTAGTACAATACACCCCCAAGCAGGCCTATAGGCATCTTAGCTTGGTGTGGGAGTGGCTATGGGTACTATATGACCAGCTTACATAGGTAGGTTCAGGTACTGTACAGTACATATGGGGGTATGCATAGGGGGGGGGGGGGGTTATGCATTGGGCATTTTTTATGTTTTGCCAATATGGGGGTCTGCATTGGGGGGGGGGGTTATGCATTGGGGGGGGGGGTTATCTACCGGTAAATACGGTACTTGCGTATACGTATGTATGAATGCATGCGTGCATGTATGGTATAATATGCAGCATGTTGTGTACGTACTAAGTAATGTAGTATGTATGTACAGTAATAGATATGTACTGTAATAATGTACAGTGTATGTATGTACATACGTAATGCCCGTCAGCGTCAGAATATTGATCTGAGCGCCGACCCCCCCCCCCCCCCCCCCCCCCCGTCAGACTGACGTCAGAGGCTGGGCCAGGGGGGAGGGGGGGGTCCCCCCCCTCCCCAACCACCAGACGGAATTTGTACACGCTGCCTGACTAAAAATTTATCAGGTAGATTCCTCTGGCCAAAAATTTATATTAGGGTGTGTTGTGTACGTGCCTCTGTCATAAAATGTTTTCCAAGGTTTGATTTTGTCCATTAACTGTTGTGCAGAGTTTGTAACTCTGCTCTGGCTGAGTTAACCACCAGTAGTTGTCAGCTCGTGTTGAAAGAATGCCAGATATGCCATCAGGTATGACTCTCCAGCACCCAGTTTTTCCTTCCAGTTTTGCTTGGATATGACCACACTGTATTCCTGGGGAAATGAATCAATTGTATAGTACCGGGGACTTGAACGCTCATAGCAACAGTCTGTTGTCTGGCTATTAGGTGACAGTGGCACATTCAGTATACTGGGTCATTAAGTGTGAACAACAGCTGTGTACCCCTGGGGAATGCTAATCAAAAATGGCCACAGTGGAAAGAAAACTTCAGCGGTCATCAGCCTACAGATCAAAACAAGCTTCATGTTATGGATAAGTGACCCGAGGAATTGACTTAGCCTGCCTTTGCATAAGCCAAGCCTAAGCCAGCCAAGAGACTGTAGTAGGTTTGCAGAGTCTGATCAGTGGCACCCATGTCCTGTAGAGCAATCAAAGACATGGAGAGATGATTGGTAAACTTGTGATCATTATAGGTGGGCAGTAATCCTCGATTTTGAGTGAGAAGTTTTAACAATAGAAGCTTAGACATTTTTGCACTCTGACAAGATTACACAAGTGAACTGAATACCAAATAGTGTACAAAACAAGTTTTGTGGCACAAACAGATGTGCATCAAAAACCACAAGGATGTAGGTAGGTATACGTATGAAAACCACTTTGACGTGTGTGCAGCGCAGCGTACTGTTTGCTTGTTTGTTGACAAACCTAACCATTGCTGCTATCACATCACATCACACAATTGGTTTCGGGTGGGACATGACATGGGACGCGGCTGCAAAACAGGACACAGGCAAGGCAGGAGGGGAGCTGAGCTGAGCTGAGGAGAGGACCACCAACCAAACGTTATTAGCATGGACTTCTAGAAAGGGAATCCTTGAATATTATAGAAGTCTTAGCTTAGGTTGGCAACACTTGCATTTTTTTTGTTTTTTTGTTGGAGAAAAAAGAAAAGCAAAGCAAGTGCAGTGCAAGGAGAAGGGTGTAGGCGAAGTTAGGCCAAGGGTTCAAAGAGGGTGGGATCGTCTGAGAAGGCCCGCAAGCAAAGGAGAAAGCTGCTTTTCTTCGCGCTAAAGGATGGTGGTAAGGCAGCGAAAGAAAGTATTGTCTGGCCAGAAAGATGCTGTGGAACTTAGCTCGTGCTGTGCATTTTGCATGTGTGCTTGCTGCAGAATTGGAGTTCATGTAGCAGGGACAGAAATCCGCATAATGTTACGCAACACGAGTTGAGTTTAATGTTCTAGCGAATTCTTCGAGTGGTCAAGTCAAGTGACTTGACTATGCTTCAGCATATAAAATCCCCGAATTCGTACCGTACGTACACGCTCCGTTTTTCCAAACGTGTGTGAACAGCCGAGTTTGTAACTCGGAGACGTGTAAACAACCGAGTTTAGCTCCGAATTCGGAGGCTCCTCGGAGCAAAACTTGGAGCTTGTTAGAAAAGACAAAAAACGCAGCAAATTTACGCAGCGGCGCGTGAAACTGCAAAGTGATAACCACCTATATAGGCCTATATAATGTGTTTTGACACTTTTCCTTTTTTCAACCAAATCTGTGTTGATGGGTGTTTGCAGAGTGAGACGGCGAGAGCGAAAGATGCGGAGGATCGGAAGGAGAAGAAGCTGAACAACCCGATGCGGGAGTTGCGCATCGAAAAGCTCTGTCTCAACATCTGCGTGGGGGAATCGGGAGACAGGCTGACCCGGGCTGCCAAAGTGCTCGAGCAACTCACCGGACAAACGCCCGTCTTCTCCAAAGGTAAGTATCCACCATCTGCGGTAACGCGATTGGGTTGGTCGATGGCGACCCCGCGGCATTTAGTCGTGAAAGTTTGGATGGGTGCCTGCGGGGTCGTCGACCTTGTTCAATCATCTGGGAGCAGAAAAGGAGCGAGTGAAAAGAAGAACTGACAACAGCAGACACCGAACCAAACTTTCACTAAATACCGCGGGGTCGCTATCGACCAACCCAATCACGTTACCGCATTTCGTAAATACTTACTTACTGCCTAGCTGTAGGGAAGATTGGGGCAATTCCGCCTATCCTTCTTCTGTTTGAAAGAAAAGGGAAACTTTGTGAAAGAAAGTGACAGAAAACCTTCCTTGAATCTTGATAATGATGGTACGGGGTAATTCGGGCCATCCCAGTTCAATGATCGTGCTGACAACATCATCTTTGTGCTCTGCTAAATAATGTTTGTAGGGTACGGTGGGGTAAACCCGGCCACCAATGCTCATTTGAACTTGCTGCTTCTGCAACTGATGACCCAAATAGTTCATTTTAAATGAGGAGAGTTCACAAGGAATCGAATGATACCATAACTTGTCTAAATATCGGTCAATTGATTGTTGAGATACACAACCCTGAAACTTAGGCTGCCGAATTTTCCCATGGCCGGGTTTGTCCCATAGTACCCTACTTTGCTGGGCTTCCCCACTCCGTTCAGTAATGCTAGACGTGAGCCAGTCCAAATTACCCCGCATTTTTATCATATGGTAATCATCCTCGTTCTGAAGGTTGCACGACATGCACTGCGTACTGTAGTTTTGCCCGAATTACCCCGCACTATCCTACGGGGAAGACCGGGCTAATTCTGGCATCTCCAGGTGTCGCTACCCGAATATCCTTGCTTTTTCGAGTGTGTAGTGGTGCCGTGTGTGTGTCAATTTGCAGCTCGATTCACCGTGCGATCCTTTGGTATTCGACGCAATGAGAAGATCGCTGTGCACTGCACTGTGAGGGGTCCGAAAGCTGAAGAGATACTGGAACGCGGACTCAAGGTATGTAATGTAATGTATTCGTCCAAGTGTGGGGTAAACCCGGACACGGGGTAAACCCGGACACCCAAGCTTTTCTGAACTTGCCGCTTCAGCAAATGATAAACATGATGGTAGCTCATTTGAAAGAGGAGAGTTCAAGGAATCGATTGGTAGACTACTTCTCTCGATATTTCAGTCGTATGGTTGCTGAGATATACTAAAAGGTGTCCGGGTTTACCCCCGTGTCCGGGTTTACCCCACAGTACCCTACCCTATACCTATACCCCTGATACAGACTGGACAGATCGTATGTGTTGCAGGTGAAAGAGTACGAGTTGCGGAAGGAGAACTTCAGCGAGACTGGGAATTTCGGCTTCGGGATCCAGGAGCACATCGACCTGGGCATCAAGTACGATCCCAGCATCGGCATCTACGGCATGGACTTCTATGTGAACCTGGGTCGCCCCGGCTTCCGAGTCAGCAAGCGGAGACGCTCCCAGGCCTACGTGGGGCGCTCGCACAAGGTCCGCAGAGAGGAGGCCATGAAATGGTTCCAGCAGAAGGTACAATCAAAACATATAGGCCTTCTATACACGTAACCCCTGCGTGTATAGAGAATGGCGGACGTAATTAAAACTAAAAAGGCGATCACTAGCGCGCTACACACGTGGTGAGTAAACTCACGGGGAATTCCCCATAAGTATGTGATGAAGCATAGGGCGGCCGGTGAATTCACCGTGAGTTTGAAACTCACCGTCGTGTGAACAGGTGAGAAAAATTTTGCGCTTGGGAGCAAGTGAGAATGCTCTACGCGAAAAATAAAACTCGAAGTTCAAACTCACCGTGAGTTTACTCTTTACGTGTGTAGCCCACTACTGGTGCGCTTCAGACGTGCTCCGAATTTGGAAGGACTTCGTTTTGAAGCGAAAACGAACGTCAATTACTCACACGTCTTCAAATTACAAACTCGGTTTTCGCACGCATGTGTGGAAGAACGGAGCGAGTTCGGTGCGAACTTGAAGATTTTACATGTTGAAGCATAGTCGGGGCTCCGAATTCGGACTTCGGAGTGAATTCGGAGTTCACGTCTGAAGCGCACCACTGGCAGAAAATCGCCCAAATTTATATTGCATTTGATTGTTTCAGTACGATGGCGTGATTTTGCCCGGTTCCAAAGTGAAGACTAAGGGACGCGGAGGAAAACGCGGAAAGGGAAAGAAGAGACGTTGAGAAAAGAACTAACTGGAAATAGCAGAGGAGAAGCGTGATAACAAAAAGGAAAAACAGCGAACCGCTCTGGTTGGTGTTGTTTTGTGGTTGTTGAAATGAGACATGTTGATAAAAAACTATTTGACACTTGCACTCCACTGTCTAACTTACTATAGGCTACTCGCTACAGTGCAAAAGATGCAAAATCACAAATCAATCGATCAGATCACAGTAAAGGCTAGCAATCAAAACTACAATCATTACATTGATTACACGCGCGCACAGAATACTCCTGTAGGCCTATAACATCAAGACTGATAGATACTGAGACATACATACATACAGGGTTGTAAAATCTTATCACAACGCTCGGAATGACAATAACTTCTGCACATTGCTGCTAATAACGTGCAACTGGTTCATACCATGCCTACTACTGGGTGGGTCTAGGTACCTACCTACTACGTTTACGTCACATACAGTACGTACTGTAAGGTTCCCAGCTTCAATTTCTACAGCATACTAATAAACACTACCTATCATGTGTGTCTAAAAGTACCAAAATTAGATTAACTAATGGGGAGTACAGTAGACGATTGATTGCTGGAAAGAAAAACTCCCGCTACCCGTTTTTGCGGTTCAACACTTCAACTTCCACAAGAATAATCAAATGTCCCATTCACAACGGAGACATGCACTGGGCGTACACTCGGCGTGTACAACATGGCTTACCACACGCAAACGCATGGACAGCCATGGATGCGACGGGCGTACGCCTAGCGCATTTCCTTCCACTAATGTGAACGAACCATCAATAATAAGTATTTGTTCGTACTTACTATTCCACGCACAACGGGTAGCGAGCCCGGT
>JASAMW010004234.1:0-18044 GCA_030247985.1 Epsilonema sp. ZAB3_2 | reverse complement strand
GACTTTTCAGACCAGGAGAAAACCCGCAACAGATGGTAAAAGATTTTTACGTACGGGAAAACTGCAAGCTTTCGGAGCAAAACGAAACGTGCTCCTTCTTCAGGCTAAGACCCTGCAACAAAATCAAGATAAGCACACTAAAATAAGAAGCAGTGAGCTAAATTATAAATATTGCAAACTAATAATCAATAAAAGTGAAATTGTTTCAGATTGGATCACAATCGCAACTGACGCCGCGTCGTCGTGCGTGAAGAAGAAAACCGACGTGACGGCTGGCAACTGTGGATTTGCATAAATCATTTCGCACAAGGGCAGTGGCGCAGGTATATTACATTACATTGCATTACATTACATACATACTTTATTGCATTACATACATATACATATGTACGTACATACACAGCTGCGCTTTGCCATGCTGTTCTTTTTCTTTTGCATATCAATGAGCAGCTTGGAGCCGCTGCCCATCTTGCTCCTCCTTTGTTGCACAGTCTTGCCGTGTCTGTCGGATGTTTACTATGCTCGTTCTTTTCGCGTTTCAACTTTTTCAAAGCATGCGCACTGAACGTAGGCAATGTAAAGATCGGTGTATAACCTGATACTATGTATTGCCCGAACCCATGTATAGCCCACCCAATTTGGTCTATATTGTAGTTTTGCACTTTTTCAATGAATGCACGCTGAACGTAGGCAATGTAAAGATCGGTGTATAACCTGATACTATGTATTGCCCGAACCCATGTATAGCCCACCCAATTTGGTCTGTATTGCACTTTTGCAATTTGGTCTATATTGCACTTTTGCACTTTTTCAATGCATGCACGCTGAACGTAGGCAATGTAAAGGTCAGTGTATAACCCAATACCATGTATTGCCCGAACTCGTGTATAGCCCGCCCAATTGGGCTATATTGCACTTTTGCACTTTTTCAAAGCATGCACACTGACCACCCAAATTGGCTGATCTTGTTTGTATTACCTTGCAGGGCTATACACCAACCTTTACAGTAGCATTACTCATTCTCGATGATTTGCGAATATTTCTACATATGTTCACGAAAAAGGGTACTGTATTTTAGGGTGCATAGCCCCCGGGGCTGTACAAAAATGAAAGGTCTGATGGGGTTATACACTGGGGGATACATACTACATAGAAAAACTGTATTTACCGGTGCATAGCCCCATGCAAAAATTGAGACGTCTCATATGGGGCTATGCATAGGAGGGTTATGTATTGGGGGTTATGCACCGGTAAATACGGTATCAGTTTACTGCCTATTTCTAGAGCAAAAAATATATAATAGGGGTTTAGGGGAAGAATGGAGCACACAGTGTAAATGAAACAGGGCATCTCTGACTCATATTCGATCCATTTTATTGGTTTTTTCGAAAAACCTTTGTAATGGATATCCTTTATAAATGGTTTCGTAAAAACCAATAAAAAGGATCGAATATGAGTCAGGGATGCCCTCTTTCGTTTACACTATGTGCTCCATTCTTCCCCTAAACCCCTATTATATATTTTTGCTGAGAGTAACGCCATTTGTAGGTGTTTCCAAGTTCTCAGCAACTGGATGGACTGGAGAAACGAGGGGTCGGCTCTGTATGTATGTACTGTACATACTGATTATGGTTCTAAAGCCATTTTTGTGACCGCACCTGTCGGTCTTTTGCATGGTTGCTTGCTACTCATGGGCAGCCTCGAATAGTAGATACTTTCAACTAGTATCTTAAAAGTTGACGATTTTCTGGAATTAAAGTTTAGAGTTGAAGTTGAGAGGCCCTCAACTCTAATTATTTGAGTTAGAGTTGATTTTGGCAGGGTTCAACTCTTAATCTAAAATATGAATTAGAGTTGAAGAACCGAGCAATTTTGGGGTAAAAATGACTGAAATATACATAAATATGTACATGCAATAGCGTAAATGTGATAACTCATGGTAAAATGCCAAAATTCCTCTGTGTAATAGCAAATATAGCTAAAACTAAGCCAGAAAATGACAATTATGCTGACAATTTGCCCAGATTTTGGCTAAAATAAACTCTGATTTTGCCTGAATTTCTATTAGAGTTGATGAATTTCTGAATTAAAGTTTAGAGTTAAAGTTGGGCACCTCGCAACTCTAATTATTTGAGTTAAAGTTGGATTAAAAGTTGGGAAATTTCCCCAACTTTAATTGATTTGAGTTAGAGTTAGAGTTCAACTCTTAATATACTACTTTCAACAAGCGGCATTGAGTTGTGAAGATGCTGTGACGTATTTTACTCTTGTGACGCCGTGTGACGAATGTCGCTGTGACGCCGACGCTGTGTGACGAATGACGCTTGTGACGGTGACGATTGACGCCGTGACGAGTGACGCGTGACGACGTGACGAATGACGCCTGTGACGACTTTTAGTGTTCACCCGCGAACGCGATGCACTGCACACTGCCACAGACTTCTAGAGGTTCTAAGCTTTCTAGAAGTCCGTGACACTGCACAAGCACAACGCACGAGGACGAGATGAGAAGATAAAGATGAGATGACGATACGAACGAATCATCTTTCTTCTTCATTACTAGTTTTCTCTGGTTCGTGATCGGCGATCGTGGTAGCTACGATAGGTTGCGAAATTTTAAAGATAAAGAAGACGATCGAGATCAAACGAAACACAGTTGAAGAAGACAGAGAACGAGCGTGTCCTCCAACACAACCGAAAAAGCCACAAGCCAAAGAATACCTACCGACATCTTCCAGCATGAGTGCGCATGGCTCACCGCGCAAAGGGAAGGAGGAGAAGAAGGAGGACTTTTACGCCATTCTCGGCGTGGAACGCACGGCTTCGGAGGCACAGATCAAGAACGCGTATCGCAAACTCGCCATCAAGCATCACCCGGACAAGAATCCGGGAGACGCCGAGGCCGCCGAAAAATTCAAACAGATCTCCATCGCGTACGCCGTCCTGTCCGACCCGAACAAACGACGCCAGTACGACGTGAGCGGCCCATCTGGGGCCATCCTAGATTTCGAGGGTATCGACGTTGCGGAGATGGGCAGCGTTGGTCGGGTTTTCGGCGCCCTGTTCACCAGTTTAGGCGTCCCCATTCCCACGCAGATATCGCCCAAGGCTCTGGCCACAGCGCGTGAACTGAGTCAGGCCTTAATCGCGGCGAAAGGCGCCTCTCAGCAGTGCTTGCAATTCCTGCAAGATTTGGAATGCGGCAAGTGGGTGCAGGGTCGTATGGAGAAGCAGGAGCCGCATTTCTATCGCTTCCCACTTTCTGCGGCTCAAGCGGAGAAAGGGGTGGTGGTGCAATGCAATTCGGCGGCTGGCAGCAAGTTTAAGCTGATCCTCTTCGATAAGGAAGGCGGCGTGAGGCAGATAGAGGAAAGTCGAAGGAAGAAAGGCGGTAGCACCGCGGCGGAAATGTACTTCGTTCCTTTCGACCGCATGGCCATGTCGGAATTGTTCCCCCTGAAGTTTTTCGAAGACAAAGAGGTTCCTATCCAGTTCCACCTTTTGGATGGCTTGGAACCCAGCAATAACATCCGCCTGGAGCCGAGGGATCACTTGCTCTGCGTCTACGGGGATAATTGGTTCAAGGATGTCAAGTATCAGCTGAGACTCCTCCCCGCAGTCAGCCAGCATCATTCCATCCAAACCATTCGCAGCACGGAAGTGCAACTACTCGACAAGAAGACCATGATGTCCACATTCCAAGAGGAGTTCGTGACTGCCAAGAAGAGGTACAGGGTCAGCAGAGCGCTTTGTGTGTAGCTACAATAATATTATTGTACCTTATCTCCGTATGTATGTAGGTACAGTAGGTACACACCTGTCTCTGTTTGAACCTTTACGTACATACGCCTATCCGTGGGGGTATGCCAGCCCACAAACTTGGGGTGGAATTCCGCCCCTGTCCACATCTTCAACCCACTTTTCACCTGCTCAGGGGCGAATTATCTGAACTGAATTTGATGAAACAACGGCTTAGCATAACATTTATTTTGATTTTCGCCCCAAAAATTTTTAGTAGCGGCATACCCCTGGACACGTCGAGGGTTTTGTTCTGAACAGAATTTGAAGCGTTACATATTGAATTGGGTACTGTAAAGCTTCGTGTATAACCCCTGGCTCGAATGTAACCCCCACCTCGTGTATAACCCCCTATTTGGTGACTAACGATTTTTATCCCTCCCTCTAATCCACCTTGGACCCATACCTGATCTTCACGCGCAATTGTGTTCCATTAAACTGGTCCCGCAACGAATGGGTGTAAACTGCGCAGACGACGACACACTGTCTGCCCTCGATTTCGTCCCTTTCTACGAGTTTCCAGAAATCGAGGGCAGAGGGGTGTCGTGTGCAGATCGTTGCGGGACAGGCGGGGGGTAACGTTAGGGTTCCAGCTAGAATTTTCAAAAATGCACACCACCATTGAATAGAGAATTTTTTCTGCCCATATGCGTCATATGTCGAAAAGTTGTAGCTATGACCGTTTTGAGTAACATAGGGTTTTCGATGTCACTTTCCCATAGCTGTGGACTATTGAAATCCCAAAGTTGCGTTTTTGCTGTCTGTCGTGTTGATGGCGCAGTTTATGAACAAGGGGTAGGGACAGCTCCAGCTGACCCTGAACTCTGTTTTTCTACCATATTTCATTCGACTTTAGCATAGGAATGATCATAGTCCTTCATCATGGTCCACAAGAGCGTGAATATAAACTGCGCAATCACGATGATTGGTAGCAAAACGCAACTTTGGGATTTCAATAGTCCACAGCTATGGGAAAGTGACATCGAAAACCCTATGTTACTCAAAAACGGTCATTGCTACAACTTTTTGACATATGACGCATATGCGCAGAAAAAAATTCTCTATTCAATGGTGGTGTGCATTTTTGAAAATACTAGCTGGAACCCTAACGTTACCCCCCGCCTTTAATGGAACACAATTTGTGTCTGAACGTCAAAGATGGGGTCCAAGGTGGATCAAATTTTGAAAACGCGTAAAACGTGCAAATAGCAAAAATACTAGCATTTTGATGATGATTTACCACATTTTGCTTGGCCTCATATATAACCCTCCTCGTGTATAACCCCCTCGAATCGGCATCTGACAATTTCTATCCCCCGAGGGGTTATACACAAAGCTTTACAGTATGATAGTTTGCTGCAGGTATGAAGAAGCGGTGAGGAAGCTAGAGGCGGAAACCAAAGAGATTCAGGAGCTGATGAGGCAGAGAGAAGCGTCGTATGACGAATTTATCCAGGTCTCCGCTGAACCGTATGTCGGTGTGATGAACGCATCTAGTCAAGCGGCGGCTTATCCGCCGAATGACTCCAGTGGTAGAGGCTTTCTGTCCAGCATTTTTGGAACGAGGTAGATCGGCAAGTTTCCAAAAACTACTTCTATGAATGACTGACTTGCACTTAGGTCTATGGGTGGTCGTGGTCTTGAACTGACTGCTGTGTTTAAAGGCAAGGGCTACCCTAACATCGACCTTCAAATTTTGAGTTCAAACCAATTTTATCATAAACTATATTATTAACCAAGTTTTTTTTACAAAAAACTGCTTTTCAAAATTCCTGTTTACGATTTATCCGTGTGCAAAGTTCAGTAAAACTGAAGAGTGAAGACGGATTTGGGAACCAGTAGCTGGTTCCCGAGGTCCGCTTCAGTACTAAAATTTATCGATTTTTATCATCGAATAACTCGGGAACGGATAGGAATTTTGAAAAGCGGTTTTTTTGCAAAAGACGAATAAAAATATACGTAGTTTATGATAAAATTGGGGTGAACTCAAAATTTGAAGGTAGATGTTAGGGTAGCCCTCTTGCTGTTAAAGTGCGTTTTTGATTGGTGACCCACCAGTACTCGCCGGCACCCATCAAAAACGCCGCAATGAAAAACAGAAAGGGACAGCTTGAGACCATCCATTTATTCTTAGCGCAAGTAGCGAATATGGTGTTCATTGTAGGGTAGGAAGTTGGACTTCTTTCTGTGATCGTAGTGTTCGCTTTAGCTTCTGTAGTGCGTTGTCTTGTACCAAAAGCAAATGGTAGGGTGCCTAGACATGGTCACATTTTTTTCACACATTCCACAGGATGGGTGATAAATAATAGGCCTCTTGCTTTTGGTGCAATGCTGTAAATGTGAGATGGTGTGCAACTGTTCATGCAATGCTGTGGAATATTCTAAATTTAATGGTCGATTTTGTGCCGTGTTCCGGTGTTTATGACAGGTTTATTTACGATTGTCCAAGCTTCGATACTATTGCATCATTATAAATAGAAACGGCGCTCGTGCAGTATGTGCTCCACCGTACTTACTTACGTACCTGCATGTTTGACCGAAAATACTGACGTACAGTAAACAATGATGAATGAAATTATCAGTCAATGGGGCAATCCTACAAGAAACGGCGGCGCTCGTGCAGTATGTGCTCCACCATACTTACGTACCTGCATGTTTGACCGAAAATACTGACGTACAGTAAACAATGATGAATGAAATTATCAGTCAAGGGGCAATCCTACATCCACATGACGTTGTGTTGTACACAGGTTCGATCGTACTCTTATAATAATCTCAACAACTGATAATCTTGTGTTGTTGAAAGGGGCCCAGACATAAATACCCTTGTCTTTTTGTATTTGAAAAAGTACCCCAAAAATGCGAGCCTGGGCCCCAAATACGTCTAACAACACAATAACAGCACGATTATATCGTAAAAATACTGAAAACTATGGTGTGATGCTTCACTATGGAAATCAAAAACCAGGTACATTTTCAAATTCCCGCCTTTTTCAAACACAGCCAATGTCGTGCAGCGTGAGGCATCAGCCATCAGCGTAACCTTTTCGGGGCTATTCCCAATGTACGTACTTACGCTGATGGCTGATTTCACACGCACATTTGCTGTATTTGAAAAAGGCGGGAATTTGAAAATGTACCTGGTTTTTGATTTCCATAGTGAAGCATCATACCGTAGTTTTCAGTATTTTTACGATATAATCGTGCTGTTATTGTGTTGTTAGACGTAGTTGGGGCCCAGGCTCGCATTTTTGGGGTACTTTTTCAAACACAAAAATACAAGGGTATTTATGTCTGGCCCCCTTGAATCTGTCCTTACAGCCAGAGTTCGCTAGATGGATCCCTTTGCACATGCCATGAAAAATAGAAAGACAAACTGCTTATGCCCGTGGTTCACGCACTCCTATTCTTCAGGTGTACTTGAGGCAGCAGAGCTATAAAGGTTCCATGTTAGCAAACTCTCTGCTGGTCAGACTAATATATTATAGTATCAGCACAGCACCATTTGATTTTTTTATTTACAGTACTTTTCAGCTGGAACTAACATACGCTAATTTTTTCTCGCCAACGAAGACATCCGGAAAGAATCTGTCAACAACGCCACGGCTAATTTTCAGCGGGCAATTCAAATCAAAAAGCCGTTTCCTTCTATCTGCTCTCATCGTCGAGATATCGCCAAATTCCTTAAGTATGAAAAATGTCCACTTTTTTCGATTATTCAACATAAAGAACAATGCCGCCAAAACTTTTTCATCAAAGTAGCCTATCCTATGTAAAATTTGGCGCAGATTTCAAAAATAGTATCCTTGATCCAAAAAATTTAACCCCTCCCCAAAAATTGTCAAAAATATACAAATTTTGCAAAATTATATACTAGGGGTTAAATTTTTTTGAAACACCGATACTATTTTTGAAATCTTCACCAAATTTTACATAGGGTAGGCTACTTTTTATAAAAAAGTTTTTGCGGCATTGTTCATTTATGTGGAATAATCGGAAAAAGTGTACCTTTTTATAGTCTGGCCAATAGCAGTTGGCACCTGGACTCAAGGCGAGTTGCGTAGTTTGCATGTACTTCTGCTAAATAGGAGTACACGAAGCGTGGACAGAAATCCGCATTTGTAAATCTATTTTACGCAATGCGCCTTGAGTTCAGGTGCCAACTGCTATTGGCCAGACTATAGTACATTTTTCATACTTAAGGAATTTGGCGATATCTTGACGATGAGAGCAGATAGAAGGAAACGGCTTTTTGATTTGAATTGCCCGCTGAAAATTAGCCGTGGCGTTGTTGACAGATTCTTTCCGGATGTCTTCGTTGGCGAGAAAAAATTAGCGTATGTTAGTTCCAGCTGAAAAGTACTGTAGTACATTACATGCGTAACTGTTCTGCTGTTTTGAGCACTTGAGCGTCATTCATTCACTACCCTTCAGGTAACGCGCTGAAGCCAACATCTCCATACTTTCCCTGGACTGGCTGGTCCTGTGGTATCGCTGGCTTGGGTGGGGCCTGCGGCGTAAATTCCGGCCTTGGTGGCGATGGCACTTTCATCTTGCTCCTTTCGTGCTCCTCCCTATGTTTCTTTCGCAGCTCTTCATAGCTTACGTGAGGTCGCAATGGAACACCAGATGTGCTGGCATCCACCTCAGGTGCCGTTGGGTCACTGGGTGATGTGTCCTCAAAAGCTGAAGTGGGAGAAGCAGTTGAGGGTGGTTGGCCGATGTCCGTAATGAGCTGCAATTTAACACATGTTACACATCACATTTGGCTGTGATACACTATGATATGGGTAGGGTGCCGATGTAACCACAAACCTACAAATGCCTGGCCTCGACCTGTATGCACCAAGGTGACTGCTTGGTGTGCACTTATGCAGATATGCATCTAGACAGATGCCAAGATAGGCTAGAATTCCCCCTCTTTGGAAAAGCCTGGCCATGCATCATAGTATTACTCCTAATCATTACATCACATCACACCCCCAAACGCGTGCGCACGGCCGCGTTCAATCAAACCACCCATATGCAAAAGGTACTGTTAGTACGTACTATGCATGCAGTTTCTGTGAGTATACCGCTTATATGAACGGGCGAAAGTTATCTAACAATAGTACGAAGTGCATGTGTACGTGCAGTGCATGCATATACCACAGTAGTAAGTAAAGTACATTTACACACGTGCGTTCTACATAGTTTACCTCTCCAGACGTAGCAGGATAGATCGATTTGTCTCTGACGCGCCGCAGCCTTTCTCCAATAACGCTATTCGGCAGTTGCATTAGCTTTTCTCGGCACTTCGGCAAGTAAGATACCAAGCCGCTCCAATAGCCCACGAAGCTCAAGCCGGCCAGTTTCCACCAAAATCGCTCACGTCCCACCAGCCCTTGGTAGCGCATGACGCCCATCGTGCCTGCAATACCCATGGCGATAGGGATAGCGCGATATTTCCTCGCCTCGTGCGCACACTCTTGCATGGCTTTCTTTTCCTCGTAGGTGAGTTGGCGAGGTTGCGATCGGTGCATTTCTTGGCTGTTTCCTCCAGCTGCTACAGAAGATCCAGGTTCCATTGTTTGCTGCACCTCAGCAATGGAATCGGATAAAGAGGAGCGCTGTTCTTCTTGTTGTTGGCGCTCTTGCATTCTAGATAGCAGCTGCGGGTCCATTTTCGGGTGCAAAATGCGATACAAAATGCAAAACTGTTCCAGGTGTAGCCAAACTTTGACCCAAAGGGGACATAAGAAGAGCGACCCCACCCAGATAAACCTAAGGTCGCCAGATTAGAGTAGCAAATCTGATCTGGCAACTTTTGAACTGTCCATGGACTGTCGAATTCCGACAGTCGACGCTAGAATCCGGCGTAACCCCTTTGCGAGGTTTGCGAAAAAAAGTAGAAGTAATTTGGAGTCCGTGATGTCCGTGTAAATAAAACCTCGCGGAACCACGGCGTAAGCGGAGGGTGTCGGACGTTTTACTACGGAGGAGAACGAAAAGGCGCAGGCTGAAAACACATTTGCTTCGCTAGCTAATTCAAAGGGCGAAAGGCCACGTTCGCCCAAACAGCGTTGGTGCGTATATGTTCAGAGTTTCCGTTGACGGTGTTCCTCTCGATTTCCAGCTTGGGCGAAGCTGGCCGTTCGCAGTCAAAGCAACTGTGTTGGTGGGTTTCCGTTCCAATAAAAACTTGCTGAATGCTTTTGCGTTGAGTTGCAAGCTGTTTCAATATTATTGGGTTGTTGTATTGAATGTTTTAGCGTTCTGCTTTCGTCGTTTTTCTGCCTTTGCAGCCGCGAATAGTGAAGAAATATGTTGCTTCGAAGTGGCTGCGATGACGCTGAGCACGGCGTTGTGCGTCCATTTGTGTGTATGCGTGAATTAGTAAATATTATTTTTCCGTGCGAGTGAGAAACGAGCCGAATCACCGACGCGCGGAAGGAAAGTCCAAATTTCTGGAACTGGAAGCAACTGGAGCGACTCCATCTGAAGGGTAAAAAGCTAGAAACAAAGTGTTGATGCCGTTGATGTGGTTTTTAGGCTGATTTGGGGCGTATCTAATATCTACCGTCTTGGCCTAGTCGACGCCGACCACCGGAAAGTAAGAAGAAACGAAACAGAAAACGGAAAGAAGACAGAATCTGACCGCTGGTAGGCCGATCTGAAGCCTCACTTGACTAAGAGTCATGCCGAAGAACCTAACGAGGACGTTGTTGCATGTTCCTGTTCGACTACTCGCCTCTAAATTTGTCCGAAACAGTCGAGAAGCAAAAGCCTAGTTGTGTGTATATACATACCCGCAGACCGTGACACCGGATGTCGTACTCTGTCTGACTAAAGACAAGACAGCAAGTGACCAGTGACTGAGATGATGGCTGGGGTGCAGTACGAACAGTATTACGTGGCTCTGTTGGGCCTAGCGGAGACGTTTCGCACGGCGAATCCGCCCAATTTGCGCGCCAGTATCCAATGCCTGCAGGCTGTGTTCAATTTTCAACTGCCGCCCAATCTGCTGGCGGTGGCGCACTTCTATTTCGGACGTCTCATGCATCAGTACACGAAACAGGCGGATCTGGCAAGAGCCCACTTGGAACGCGCGGTAATCAATGGCAGTTCCTGTTTGGATTGATGATAGATAGGGTAGCGTGGGGAAAATCTGCCCATCTATGGCGCTTTTACCCCCATTCAAATCATGGCTCTCGAAAATGTATCTCGGGAAAATTCTGCCTTTGTTTCTTCGTTCCTAGCCATAACTTGACAACCTATAATGGACCTGACGGGGGGTAAAAGCGTCATAGATGGGCGGCTTTCCCCCATGGGCGGTTTTGCCCCACTCTACCCTATATGTGACTGATATGGACCAGTTGTGCTAAGAATTATGGGTGGTCGTGACCTGACCCCTCTATATTGCATTTCACTTTTTCAGTGCGTTTGTTGCGTCCCCCTTACCTATCAAAAATGCACTGACAGAGTGTAATATAGAGTGGTCAATTCACGATCACCCATAATTCTAAGCGCAACTGGTCCAAATTGTTTTCTATTTTGCTGTTTTGTAGTTTGCGATGTCCAATCAGCAGGGCTTTGAGGAAATTCGCGTTCAGGCCGCTAGCTTGTTGGCAGAAGTCTATTTGGAGCAAGTAAGTGAAATGCGTCTTCTTGATTGAGTTTGGTATACAGTGGAAGAATCGAGGTTAATGTATGCAGTATGTTATACCTACTTGTTTTAAAATCTTTGTGTCTATTTTGTAGCGTCATGTGGACTCGTGCAAGCAGACAATCAATCAGGTGCTAGATTTATCTTCAGCCTTCTCGTTTTGGAGATGTCGCCTTTTATTTCAGCTCGCGGTAAAGCAGCTTTTTACTTACTACACAGTTACACACTGACATGCATGTTGTGTCGGCGCTACTAGGCGCTAATTCAGTCCAATGCATGGACCGCTTCAAAACATGGACCTCTGCATTAGTTGGAATTTCGTACTTGAGTGTCTTTTTCGGTGTCCCGATTAGATGTCGGTATAAAGGTGGACCGCTGTAACATGTTTGGACCATACCAAAATCTCATACTGAAATTCAAGAGGTCCATATTTTGAAGCGGTCCATGCATGGGACTCAATCAGCACCTGCGTACTGACGTACTTATTGTGTGGTTCACTTGATTTGTAGGAGGCGTCGGTATGTCAGCGTGATTTTGAGACTGCATATCGCTGTTTGGACGTCGGGGCTGAATACTGTTCCTCTATGAACGTGCTTTACACTGAGTCTCTCTTCCGTCTCAGCAAAGGAATGGTAAGTTTGAAAAGCTGTTGTAGGCTGCTCAAATAGTGTAGATCATGGACGCGGACTTTCTGGTCAGCTGTCTCATGATCAAAAGGGGAAATTATGTGACTGAGGTCATCCAGGTGTGTAGTCAAATGGTTAAGGCGCTCGCCTGGAACGAGGGAGGTCCAGGGTTCGATTCCCTTGCACATCTGGCGCAAATTTTCCTTCTCGGCTTTATCCGCGTTTTATGAGTATTCTCCTATTCTACATGAGTTAGCCTGCGTGTAAATTACACAGCAGAGGCTGGGGTCATACCCAAATCTCTGGCCAGACTTCACCCTTGCTTATCTTTTGTCTTCTGTGAACCTGCTATCAATAGTTGCTGCGATGTTGCTGCGTCTTTCAGTTACTGCTGGTGGATCGCGAGCGGCTAAGCAGCAGTATACAGGATGTACACGCGATTCTGCAGCGCGTCAGTTTCGCCATACAGAATATGAACGTGTCGGCGTTGAGACGCGAGTATCTGAAAGCCTTCTTCCTCGTCCTCCAAGTCTGCCACTTTCTCATGGTCGGACAAGTAAGTGTACAATACTATGTAGGGGACTGAGGGGCAATTTGGGACGCATTTCGCTTATGCCGAACACTCCTGATAGGTTACTAGAACTAGTGTGTGTTGTTTTGGTGTCCGAAATTATCCCAGCTATAGTACCGCACGTAGCGAAATATTGGGGTAAACTCGGCCACCTTCGTACGAAGGCAGTTCTTTCTATTTCTGCGCGGGTTGCCTGGTTTACCCAACCAATAAATTCGGCCGGGTTTACCCCGTATACCACTTCGCTACGTACAGTTCACATTCTCACGGCTTCTGGCCACAGTACTTGCTTAGAGGAACGTGCATCCATCTGATGTGATTGTGTGTTGTTGCTGTTAGGTGAAGTCGTCTAAGCCGTGCTTGAAGCAGTTGCAAGGCAGCATTCAGCTAATCACCAGCTCACAGGAGAGCGACAGCGCCGCCAGTCACATGCCGGTCGAGTATTTCATGTGGCTGTCCAGGGAGGATCTCTGCATTTTCGTCTACCTGGTACGCACATGAATGACTGTTTGTTTGTGTAGTCTGCGCCATACACAAGTGCAACCAGCAGTTTCTAGTACGGTACTTACGTGGCGAGAATACTCAGTGCACTGATACGGGAAATCCCCAGGGTTGAATAAGGCTGCAAACCATCTGCGAAAGGAGGTTTTACCGATTTTTGTGTGACCTCAACTTCTCTGCTCCCGATTTTAATAGGGAAGCTCATAAAAGTATACGTCACGCAAATATAGGGGGAGGAGTGTTGAGGCGAATATGGCGTGACGATGTGTCACTCTATGTACAAAAGCATAGGGGGAGAGGGGTAATGACCAAAAAAAGCGTGACGTAGGGTGCAGGTAGAGTGTGTGTGATGGGTGCTGCAGGTGACAGTGGTGCACGCGATGCAGGCCGGGCAGATGGAGCGAGCGCAGAAGTACACGGAGAAGGCGTTGAGTCAGATGGAGAAGGTGCGGGCGCAGGGCAGAGGCAGCGAAGAGCTCCTGCTCAAGATGGAGGTCCTGCTGCTGGAGCACAGCGCCCAATGCCGCCTCGTCGTTGGAACACCCTCCCTAGCCATACAACAGGTATCTTTGTTTAGGTACTGTAGGTATGAAACTTCGAATAAGGATTCTTGCTGGCTGGCCGTTTGCATTCATGGTAAAAGTGATGTACAATGGGTCAGACCAGGGTAAATGTTGATGGTGAAACTACCCAACGTTCTACGAGAACCACCTGATGATGCTCCAAGTTTAGTGGAGCGAAACGTTGTAGAAGTAAAATAGTTTCACCATCAACATTTACCCTGGTCTGACCCATTGTACATCACTTTTACCGTAGGTACAGTATGTTTCCGTACTCACCGACTAGGATAGTTAGTCCGGCTCAACACGTAGTAGAAAATTGAGGGAAAATGTGTACACATTGTTGCTTTAGTCTAGCCAGAGAGAGGATTCGCTAATGGCATTCAAGTCGTAATGCGTAGTTTGCATGTACTTCTGCAAAATAGGAGTACGCGAAGCAGGGACAGAATTTCGCATTTGTGATCTATTTTACGCAACACGACTTGAATGCGATAGCGAACTCTTAGTGGCTGGACTATAGCTCGCGTTTCCTTAGACACGACACGTTTTTGTTCGATGCCTGAGGTATGTGCATTACGTACAGTAGGTGTAATTTGTTCTGCAATGATGGGTAGAAATCAAATTTGGCCTGCGCAGAGTGGGGTGGACCACCCCACTCTGCGTGGATCATGACAGTAGTGAAGCCCTGCACCCCTTCTCCTGGAACTGATTTAAGTGTAATTTTGTGTGTTTACAGATCTCTCGCCTATGTCAGCTGTCGCAACGAGCCGCCAAGATCTTTAGCGCCCACGAATCTCAGATACACGCCCTTCTTGTAAGCTTCAACGTTTTCAACTGCGTGGTATATCGCAACACGCACACGTGATGTACAGTAGGTATTTAGGAAGGTACGTTGTAAAGCTGTGCAGCCTACAATGTGTAGTGCATGTTACCCTTTGTATGTGTGCGGACGTGCGTAGGGCTTGTACGCGATGTGTATGCGATGTCCGGAGTCTGCGGAGCGCCAGTTTAACACGGCCCTGCGTCTGGCCAAGGATTTAGACCTGTGGTCCTTCGTTAATCTCAATCTGGCGATCGTATACCTACAGTCGGGTCGAGACCCGGACTTCTACGCCATTCTAGAACGCATCACGCCGGAGAGACTAAGAACAAAGTATTTAGGGTACTGTGGGGTAATCCCGGCCATCGGGTAAACCCGACCACCTAAGCTCCTGTGAACTTGCTGTTTCAGCAAATGATGAACCAAGTGGTAGCTCATTTGAAAGAGGAGAGGTTCAAGGATTTGATTGAATATTTGTCTCAATCGGTCCATTGGTCGGCTGAGATATACTGTACAATTCTTAAACTTAGGCTGGCCGGATTTTCCCATGGCCGGGTTTACCCCATGGTACCCTTGGAATAGAGTCGCTGAAACTTGTGCTTGCCTCGAAGTAGCTGCAGATGTAGGTAAGACAGTAAACGTCATGAGGTGATTTGCGATTGTGTGGTTGCAGTTGTGAGTGTCTGAAGGCCGCCTCTCACTACGTGCGCGGCTTACAGTCCTTCTTCCACAATCGCTACCAGGAAGCAAAGTATGTGTGTTGTGTACACTGCGTATTAGTACGTACAGCTATTCGTATGGTCAGACTGGAGGAAGAGCGAGAGTACATAAAGGTGCATTGGTGTGTAGGCGCTACCTCAAAGACAGTCTGGCGATGTCGAACAACGAGGACTTGAGCAGATGCTCCACGGCTGCCCTCGTTCTTCTTGGTCATATCTTCCTCAGGTACCAGAACATACAGGTACGTCCACCCTTTTTCTTTCCAGCTTGTTTTTTCTTTTTTGGGTGTATAGCCCGGGGGATACTCATCCACATGTTTTTGGGTCATTAAGTGTTTTAGGGCTTTTTTCTGTGCATTGTTGTAGGCATCGTAGCTTGGTGTAGGAGTAGCAATAGCTTATGACCAGCTTAATAGGTAGGCTGGCACGGGGGGGTGGGGGGGGAATATTTTGTTTTGGGGGGGTTGGGGGGGGTAGGGGGGGGAAACCCCAAAAATACGGTATTGTCGTCCCGTACTGGTACGTAGCCTTGACGACATGATAGTATTTGAGGTGGGGAATACTAGTACGTATGTATTTGTACGTGTTGTTGCAGGAGTGTTCGAATATGCTGTCTCCTGCTTTGGAGCTGGCTAACAGGATACCGGATCTCTCGTTCCAGATATGGGCATCTTCGCTACTCAAAGGTACTGTACACGCGCGTAAATGCGCATATTTTGCGTACCTGCAGTACGTGAATATTCTTTTTTATATCACTCACTATAATGAAATCGCGTGAGTGCCGCTGTATTACATATGTATGTGTCCGTGCATGTTATGTGATGGTGGTTCTGGTGAACAGATGTGTATCTATTGTGTAACGACACGAAAAAGGCGGATGAGGCCAAGCAGGTGCACGACACCTACGTGTTGCGCTTGGAGAAGGACATGGCCAAAGCCAGGGACTCCCAGGAGCATAACCTTGTCAACGTAAGTTAACACATACCGCAACAAGACGTCATTGTTGTCAGCAAGTCGCCCACCTGTTGGCGGTTTGTTGACAGCAAATGTAGTATGGGGATTGTCATTATTTGTTGTCAACAAACCGACAACAGTTGGGCGACTTGTTGACAACAGTGACGCCTTGGTGCGGTATGTGTTAAACTGTTAAGTAGGCCTACCACAGCCATTCACCAATAACTTCTATTCAGTGGTTGCGCTGAAAATTTATGGGCGGTTACGAACTGACCCCCTCTGATAGTATTTGCACTGATTTTCCGTGTGAAACAGAGACAGGGGTCGGCTTGCGACATAAAACGTTGGTTTTTGTACCTGTTTTAGTGGGTAGAAGGTCCTTTCCTCTTCATGAGTGGCTCGGCTGCACTGTAAAGCCAGTAGTGGAATGAGCTGTTCTTTGGTGGTCGTTTTGTCCAGTTTTCTCCAGCTGCCGTGTTTAGTGCCCAGGAAGGCAATCAACAATAAGTCAGATTCAGAAATAGTACTACGACAGACGGTATGTACAAATCGTCGATGAAGGTACAAACATCAAATGACGCATGCACAGTATGGTTACTATGGTATGTGCGGCACATACGTACGTACTATACTATACTATACGTCATAGTGGTTTCTGTGGACCAGACTAATACTATGCACGTAGGAAAGGAAGGAATGTACAATATGCTCGTACGTTACTGTATGTGCTGTGCAGACCACGCATGTACGTACGTATGTACAACCTACGTACATACTTACATGCGCTACGCTTAGAGTATTAGTGCAGTTACATGATTATTATTCTTTATAGTCCTACTCTTCGCATATTGTTGAGTGTATCATGCACGTTTTTATGTTTTATAATCAATAGTAAATATTTTACGACACCTTTTCGCTGTTGGGTAAACACTGTTCTAATATACGGCATCACAAAATAACGCGCTTGCTCACGCAGGTACGCTATCTTTTATGTATTCCAAGGCCCAAAGGGGTCGCAGTAGCTCAGTAGGTCGCGTATTTCGCAGCCGACAGCGCAGCAGATGAGCTGTATTTCGGTGAGAGTGGCTGGGCGATAGCCGAGCATACGCTTCGACAGTCTGTCCGGAATTTCCTTCCCTACAACAGCAACATTATCACGGGGGGTTGGGGGGGGGGGGGGGCGGGGGTGGGGGTTGGGGGGGGGTGGGGGGGCCGGGGGGGGGGGGTGTTTTTCCGGGGGGGGGGGGGGGAGGGGGCAGAGGGGAAGGGTTTGGGGTCCCGAAACCCAAAGCGCCTCCCCAAATTCGCCCTGTGTGGCGCGCTTCGCACGCCCAAAGTACGGCAAGTCGAAAAAACACCGAAATTGACCCTTTTCTCCAGATATTTCCGGTTCCACTGGAGCTATCGGGCTGATTTTTTGTACACACATAGCCCCCATGGGACTTTAGGTGCATGCAAAATTTCAGCCCTCTACGCCTCTTGGAACATAAGTTAGGGCGTTTCAAAGTTCGAAAATTACGGTAGCGGGATTCGCGATTTGGCAGGAATATGTGAATAGCGCATCATGTTGTGAATCGGCCGCTCTAATTTTTCGCTCAGTTTTTAGGGACGACCTTACTCTATGTAAATATGGAAAAAACAAAAATTCCATAGTGGTCCGAGCTCGAGCTAGAGGGGCCTGAATACCGTAATGTAGGCAGAGAAAAGGGTCAATTTCTATGTACAGAGCGTCCGTACGTCTGCACGTCCGTACGTCAAACGTACGCTGGCGCGTTCACCAGACGTCCGTCACGTCCGTCAAATCCGTAACGGACGTATCTAGGAGTACATGGCACACCGCAAACAACCGT
>JASAMW010004233.1:0-30956 GCA_030247985.1 Epsilonema sp. ZAB3_2 | reverse complement strand
CTCCGATTTCCGATCAAAATGCCAAAGAACAAAAAACTGGATTGAAAAGCGAAATGTTTTTTTTCGCCTTCGGGCCGTGTACTCAGAATTTCCGTTCCGGATCTAGCAAGGAGGATTAGTCCGTGCCTATATTGAGCGTTACTTGCTCTTGTTAGGCTTCCCCTTTATTGTGTCAGTTTTGAGACGATTGTATACTGTAGGAATGCAGCGCCGCTTATTTCCCCTACGGTAAAATGCACACCACTGGAGAAAGTACGTACATGGGGGCGACAATCAACGTTAAAGGCTTTTGATCGAAGTCCAAGACATTTTCCATAGTTCATTTGCTATCAACGCCGCATGGGGCCTTCATAGTAGGCGTCTGTTTTGTTGCTTTTATTGCCGTAGGTTTACTATTTTATTGGTTCGCTATTTCTATTTCGTCAAACTTCCGCCTGATTGAATCTCCAATTTGGTAAACACGCGTGGTCGAAACGTGAAAAGCACAACCCGCTCCCCAACTGTAACGTGCTTTTATTGAACGGTAGTACGGTAATTTGCATATTTTTCCGTATAATTCTTCGCAAATTTTAAAGGCAGCTGCGCAAGCCGAAGCCAATCATGCCCGTCAAGCGTCGTTCCTTCACCACCCATATTATTCTCGTTTGTTTGTAGCAAAAAATCTATTTTTTTAGCTTTATAAAATGACCTTTAAACTGTAGTACTGTAAACTGAACCTACGTCAGTAGTGGCAGGCAGCTAGCCAAGAAGATGACCGAAACTGATGGCAAAATGTCCTCCACAGTAGTTCGAAAAGCCCCTTGTGCCTCGCAGTTGCTCAATTATTCTGGAGGAATTGTGAACCACTGGCCCGACGAGAGGATTCTGTACGAGTTAACCCATCCTGATTTCGGCTACAACTGTTCCTGCGCCGATGTTGTGCTTGCAAACGGGCTGCAAAATTTCTACTGTGAACCGTTCCCCATTCGTCATGCATGGTGGGCGCAAGTGGTTTACATTGCCATGTTCAGCCTGCTAATTCTCGCATCCATCAGCGGCAATTTGACGGTGATTTGGATCGTGTTAACCCATCGCCGAATGCGCTCCGTCAGCAATTATTTGCTGCTGAATTTGAGCATCGCAGACGCGAGCATCTGCTGCTTCAACGTGTGCACGACGTTCCTCTACGATCTGTACTACGATTGGATGTTCAACTATGAATACTGCGTCTTCAACTCTTTCATGGAAGTGCACCGACTTGTGCCAGCGTTTTTCACTCTGATGGCCATGAGCTTTGACAGGTTAAAAATCTTTTTACAATTTTTGCGGATAACAAAAGCCAATTTTTAGGCACAATGTAGATGGACGTTTACCCTCACCCCACTTCCCCAACTTATCCTTCATGATAGAATTTGTACCTAAAGACAATACTAAATATACTGTAGTTGGCTAAGGGTTAAGTTAATTAAAGGCGGGTCGCTTGCCCAACTAAAGTAAATATTGCTTCGCGAGTTTTTTTCAGGAAAAGCGTTCCCGTATTTTTTAAAGGGTACATTGCTTTTGTGCATCCTCTGAAGCCTCGCCTCTCTCAGAACTTTACCATCAGTGCCATTCTTTATTTGGGCACTGGCCAGCCTCTGCGCATCGCCCAACATATTCGCAAGCTATACTCAGGAGCACTACTTTTATTCGGAAGGACGCTTAAAGAAAGCTGCCACCTGTATGAGCGATGGATTGAAATATTTTGAGCTGTAAGATTTTTTCTTTGAAAATAAAATATAAATGTGAAGAAAATAATATGAAAATCGCATCTCCGACCTCTTCCATTCCAGCTTATCCTTATACCAAATTTTACCAACAAATTTCGCCAAAAATTATTAGGGAGTGTTGTCTTTTTTCAGATACAATCATTTTCTTACAGTAATCAGCTACATCCTGCCTCTGTTGGTGCTCTCCATTACATACACTTGTGTTGCTTGTCATTTGTGGGGAAGCAGAAGAATCGGGGAACATCAACACATTGACAGTATCAAAGCAAAGAAAAAGGTACGGTATGTCCTTTATTTTCTAATGTAGGCCTATGCATGTATGTAGGGTACTGTGGGGTAAACTCAGACACGGGGGTGAACCCGGACACCTATGTAGGACCGATTGAGACAGGTACTACATTCTACGGTTCTACCAATCGATTGCTTGAACTCTCCTCTTTCAAATGAGCTGTTGAGTTGTACCGTACCACGTTTGTCATTACCAGAAGCGGCATTTTCAGAAAAGCTTAGGTGTCCGGATTTACCCCACCAGTACCCTACTGCAAAATTGTGCTAATGCGTGTCCTAGTGCGTGTTTATTTTTATCAGGTCATACAAATGCTCATCCTGATTGTGTCATTGTTCTTCGTACTATGGCTGCCGTATAACCTGTATTTTTCCGTACTGGAAAGCCAGATCGCTCCAGATTTGGAAGTTATCGACGAACTGAACATTTATTTGAATATTTATTGGCTGGCAATGAGCAGCACGGTCGTCAATCCTATGATCTATTGCTGGATGAACAACAGGTACAAATCGGCGGGGAAAAAAATTCCAACCGAATCGTGCCAATAAAATTTTGTAAGTATTTCCTCGCCCTATCGCCAGCTCATCATTCACCCAACTTTTACCAACAAATATTTTTTCCTATGTATGAACTATGAATAGAGTATGACAGTGCAGGTTATTCGAAAAAAGCGTATACTACACCTATTTCTATTCCGAAATACCCGGCACTATCCGTCCATAAAATGGAGCCCAACTGTCAATCCAATCTTATTCCCCCAAAATTTCGCCAAATTTTTAGTACGAATGGGGGAAACCCGGCCATGGGAAACTACGGATATCTAGGCTGCATTTCAGGGCAACCAACGGACCGATTGAGACCAGTCGATTCCTTGAACTTTCCTCTTTCAAATGAGCTATTTGGGTTCATCAATTTGCAGCTGAAAACAGCAAGTTCAAAGGAGTTTAGATATGGCCGGGTTTACCCCACAGTACCCTACTATAGTCTGGCCAGCAAGAGTTTGCCATGGCATTCAAGGTGCGTTGCGTAAAATAGATTCATAAATGCGCAATTCTGTCCCTGCTTCGTGTACTCCTATTTAGCAGAAGTCCATGCAAACTACGCAGGGCGCAACTTCAGTCCCATAGCAAACCATGATTATTTTTGGTGTTCAGGTTTCGTACCGGTTTCAAGTACGTCTTTCGCTGGCTGCCCTGCATTTCCATGAGTCGGGAGGAGTATCTGCGTTCGGAGCTGGTGCGAGACTCGCGTATGGTGCGCCAGCAGCGCTTCGCCTCTGCGCAATTCGCCAATCAGAACGATTTCGTCTCCAGCAGTCGCAGCAGAGAAGTCGGGTCATACATCCGACCGCGCGAGAGTTCCTTCGGCGGCTATGCCAAAGAACAAGGACTCACCAATGGAACCACGAGTGTGACTGCTGCTGCGGATCGCAAAAGAAGCAAACCGGCTGCAGCGAATTCTGCAACCTACGATTCCCAAACTGAGAAACTCTTGTCCGTACAACAACTTGCCACCGCAAGGAGAAGCTGCAGTTTGCAGAATGTCGGAATTATTCAAGAAGAAAACGATGACAAACAGGAAGAAAATATTGCGGCGATTGTGGTATCAATTACGCAGTCAGATACGTAGTAGTAGTAGCTGTGGACAGAGGGTTTATTTTTATTGTCATACGGTTTGTCATGTGAAAGCAAAAGCTCTGGTAATACATAGATGGCACAAGCATGAACCATGTACTGTACAAACATACAGTACGTACAAACTGTTTTACAACACCTGGGCCTACAACCGACTTGGTTTGAGAATGAGATCACAGAAAGACGTAACGAAAAAAATTGACCAACAAAACCAGCTCGACAATGAGCAACGACATCCAAAGAAAATAATCAAGCAAAAAAAACTCATGGCGCTTTCCAAATCAGGCATTATCGAACCATTACAAAGATCGCACCTTCACGGTTCAGTGGTAGTGGTACAAACAACCAACGTAGAACAAATAATCTCACACTAAATCTAAAGCACGCCATTCACACACACACAAACAATCACGCCGACAAGCAACAGAAGACCGTTTACGCGCTACGAGATTGCTTGTGTGTGGATGGCGTGCTTTGGATTCCCCATATATAACGGGTTTCGTAAAATGGGGCGAATATGAGTCAGGTATTGCCTGCTTCGTTTACACTGTGTGCTCCATTCTTCCCCTAAGCCCAATTATATATTTTTGCAACAACTATCCATTCATCCCATTTCTACTTCATTCTTTTTTTCCACTTCTTCCAAAGCCAGCACCACCTCGCCAGCCGTAGGCCTCTCTCTCGGCTCCCTAGCCGTACACTTTGCGCCCAAAGACAGAAAGAGCGGAGCGCACAGTTCCTGGCCGTCCACCCCTGCTTTGCCGTCCGCTAGCGCCATCATATCCTCTTCTCCCATACTCTTGCGGGCTACCCGGATGTAATCCACCAGATTCTCGGGTTTGCGTCGATCCGAGTAGGCTCGAAAGCCGGTGAGCACCTCGTAGAATACCTGAAACATCAAGTTCACAAGGTGACACCAATATGATGGATCGGGTCTACTGTACGAAAAAGGGTGGCGTGGGCCAAAGCTGTCCACGTGGGGTGCTTATTTCGTCGGAACAAGAATATGGCGGTTTTGCCCCAATTTAAAACGTGGCTTTGTCGCGCTCGTGGCGCAGGCGGTAAGACGGGCTGCGTCCGATCTGCCGTCCTCTGCGTCATGAGTTCCCACTCTCGCCAGGTGGGATTAAAGCGACTGGCAACCCCAGCGGCAGTATGGTGCGCCCGCTCGCTGGCTTCTAAAGGCACCAGTGCTTTCCTTCGGGTCAGCACACCCCGACCAGTGGTCGCTGATGGCTGTTCGGCTTCGTGCCAGGCCCTTCCCTGGTTCGGGCCATTGTTGGTCGTGCCTTGCGGCACTGGACTGGCCCACCATAACGGGCGTTGTTAAAGGTTCGAAGGAGACTAGGTGGGTTTCACCTACAGCCGACCCTGTGGGGTACGGTCTCGCCAAAAAAAAAGGTGGCTTTCAAAAGGTTTCTCCGTCCCAAGCCATAGAGAGTTACCTTTGCTACATGGGTGCACATTGTTGATTGTAAAACACCAATATGATGGATCGGGTCTACTGTACGAAAAAGGGTGGCGTGGGCCAAAGCTGTCCATGTGGGGTGCTTATTTCGTCGGAACAAGAATATGGCGGTTTTGCCCCAATTTAAAAGGTGGCTTTCAAAAGGTTTCTCCGTCCCAAGCCATAGAGAGTTACCTTTGCTACATGGGTGCACATTGTTGATTGTACAAAATGTACAACCACCAACGGGTAAACAGTAGGGTACTAAGGGGTATATCCAGACACCTAAGCCTTTCTAAACTTGCCGCTTCAGCAAATGAGGAACATGGTAGCTCATTTGAAAGAGGAGAGTTCAAGGAATCGATTGGTAGAATAGAATACTTGTCTCAATCGCTCGTATGGTTGCTGAGATATGTACTAAGTGCCCGGGTTTACCCCACAGTACCCTACCTACCAGTCAAGCCAGCCATCCCATCACAACAAGTAGGAATACAACAAGTAGAGTAGCACACAATCAGGGTCCTCGCCTTACCACTCCGAAGCTGAAGACGTCCAACTTGGAGGAGAGGTGTTTGCTTCGTATGAATTCTGGGGGCAGGTAGGCCAGCGTGCCCTTGATATGCGAGGCGATCATCGGCGAAGCGTTGTGTGGAATCTCCACTGCACCCCGACGACTGAGTCCGAAATCGCCCAGTTTCGACTGCAGGTTGGCGTCGATCAGAATGTTGGCGCTCTTCACGTCGCCTACAAATAGAACAAGCAGCTTATAAAAAGGCAACCATTCTAGGTGTGAGTGGAGGAGTCTGAAGGGCTGATATTAATGATTAGCAGCCGTTTGTCCTGAGGGCCAAACAGGAGTGAAGCCCTTACAATTAGCAGTAGTAGAGGCTGGTGTGCTGTCTTTTTGAAGTAGAGATGCTGTCTGAGCGGCAGATATTAATTATTACCAGCCGTTTGTCCTGAGGGCCAAACAGGAGTGAAGCCCTTACAAGTAGCAGTATGTAAGGGCTGATAAATGGTAGTAGAAGAAAGAGAATGCGTGCGGTATGGAATGGAGAGTTGATTGAAGTTGTACATATTTTCGGATGGGGAAATTTTCGGACACATGTCTGACCTCAATGTGCATGCACGCACAGCGACATTTACTGTATTACGTATGACTGTACTGTAGAGTACGTATGTATGAAAGATGGTAAAATTCGGACGTTAAAATTTTCGGACAGAATTTTTTATCCGAAAATTTCCACCGTCCAAAAATTTCATCATTTACAGTAATAGATCGGGCCCGTGGGTCAAGTAGGGTTTCAGCATGCAGCAGTGAAAAACCTTTGGGTCCCCCAGGCAGATGCGGATGGGTAAAGCAGGTTTGTAAGCAGAGAAAAACGGTGGGCAAAATCGGAAGTACGGTTTCAGGGGACACAGCACCATATTGGTCACATATGCACAGTTTCGTTGACATGAATACTTCACGCTAGCAATCTAAACATGAGCCTGTGAACTGCTCTGCAACTGAAGGTTTTGTTGCTTTTGTGCGCGTTTTTTCAGTTTCGTTGACTCTAAGATTTTTAGCAATACGTACTGCACATGGAAATATACTGTACATACAAAAAATTCGTACAGTAAAATTTTCGGACAGAATTTTTTGTTCGAATTTTCCGAAAATTTCCTTCGTTTCCGAAAATTTCCTTCATCCGAAAATTCCCCGTTTACAGTAATAGATCGGGCCCGTGGGTCCAGAAAGAAATGAATCTATTGTACAGGTATCAGTACTGTATCTGCTGCAGAACTTCTTTTCAAAATTACCTGCTTTTTCTCTCCTGCCATTTGAGTTGAGATGTTCTTCTTCCACAGCATTCCAGGCATTGTTTTATTGAATCGCTCTTGAACACGCACCCCTTCCAAAAGAGAGTTCTCCTTTTGAATTGCTGTTTAAGATACGATCCTTTCAGAAGAAAATCATTCCCTTTCTCACTGACTATGCACAATTTTTCCCCTGTGATTCTTCAACGCAATAGCGCCACTGCTCAGCAACAGAGTAAAAGCAGAAAATAACTAGTCTGTGACGTGTCTCAATTTTTGCCGCATTTTTATTTTTCGTATGCAAATTCCACTCTTTAACACACTGTTCTTCTTATGTAAATTATTTTTGCCTAAAATATCGACATTTCCTATGCAAATTACTCCCCAAACCACATGTTTTATCTTTTCGTCTTACATGCAAATTATTCCCCCTCAGCTCAACTACTTATCCTGTGTTTTCGTCATTTGCCCAGTTCGTCGCGATGGTGTAGGCGATAGAGCGTTCGTCTTCCAATCCTACGGGATTACCCGGGGTAAGGTTCGAACCCGGGTGCGGACAAATTTTTCCCAAAATGTAAACGAAACAAAAATCTTCTAAATGTCAACGAAACAAAAACAAAACTTTAGGTTCTCTAAAACGTCAACGAAACTTCATCATGGGGCGTATCGCCGCCACATACGTAGGATCGCCAAATTGAAAATTTGAAATTTGTCCTATACCTACACAGTACGTAACCCTATCCTACAGCATACTACGTAGGGTCCCTATACCCATATGATTAAGGCAACTCAACGTGGTAGCCCTTACGGCGAGGCCGTAAGGGCAAAAAGCAGGCTAGAAAAAAAAAGTATGGCGGGGGGGGGCCGTGGCATAGTGGGTAAGGCGCCTGCCTTTCACGCAGAGGTCCCGGGTTCGAGTTCCGCTAGCTCGTTTAATTTTTAAGGTAGAAAGATACGATGTCTTTCCCACCCAATTTTGCGCAGCTTGCGCTCGCTACAGGGCAGCAGCATGAATCTTTATTGGCAAAACAAACCAAATGGACAGGTGATACCGACGAAGGGTAATAGTGTGACATGCCCATAGTGGCCGATACGTACTTACGTACATATCTATGTATATAATAACATACGTAGGTACAGTAATATAAAAGAAAGACAAATAGTATAACACGATCGGCAAAACAAGGTAACAGTCATATTCAAAAGGGTGTTGCCACCAATTGGTGGCATGATTAAACACGGTCCAGGTCGGTGGGTGGGTTGGTCGGCGGGTTCCTGTATGCTCACAAGGTCGAGTAAAAGCGGCCTAGTACTGGGATGCGCGAGATCGCGGATTCCAGGAGGCCACCATCACTTCGATTGGATTCACTCCCTTCCATATCAGAGAAGACTGTGCCCGTCCGTAGGACACCGTGAAAGTAGGTCAGACTAGGGAGCGTTGAGCCATTGGGAGGGCTGAAGAAGAGACAGACAGGGAGACGGTTCCAGAGCTTCACAGCATTGTGAAGGGGGAAGCAGCGCTCTGTTGGGGCAGGGGAGTCTTGAGGATATAGCACGCCATTGGACACCTGCAATTGCATACTGTGATGGGAACCCATACATGCCCTACGCAGCGCGGATCGCGGAGGAGGGGGCGCAGCAACTAGGACATTGCAAGGAAGGTGGCGAACTTTGTGCTGATACTTGAGGATGGTGATCAGCTGCCGCTCGAAGCACACCTGAGCCAATGACTTCCAATCCAGCTTCTCCAGCAATTCAGCATAGCTGGACTGATAGTCATTGGTGGCCAGTTGTGCTGCGAACCTATGCACGCGCTCCAGTTGCACCCAGTGGGTTCTTGTTGTAGGGCAGGAAAATGGGAACGCATGCAGCAGCATAGGCATGATTTTTGTTTTGTACAGGAGGGAAAACTTTGCCCGGCGTACATATCGACCAACAGTGCGATATAAGGCACCAAGTGCTGCTTTGGCTTTTGCCTTTACATACGTAGTGTGCACACCAAAGGACAGACGCGAATCTAAGACAACACCCAGGTATTTCAACTCCGCCACACATTGAACCTCTAGCTGATCAATGAATACCGGTTGGTTGAGCGACAGTAAACGATTGCTGGCTGAGCATACCATCAACATTGATTTTTTGGGGTTGATGGACAGGTGAAGTTTGGCATACTCAGACAGCACCTGGTCCACATCAGCCTGTAGCTCAGTTTCAGCATTTGGGGAGGAAATGGGCTTGACCAACAATAAATCATCGGCATATGCTACCAGCCGACAGTTGTCTGACAGAGATGTGGTGAGTACAGGGCAGATGTATGAGGTGAAAATTAAAGGGGAGATGATAGACCCTTGGGGTGTGCCAGACAACACCCTTGGGCAGATACAAACACGGAGTTTTGCTTGCATCATAGACCCAACCTTGGACTACGCACACACAAAAAAGGTGGCTCAAAAGCGCTTGTATTTGGTGCAGGACGACGTTTCAAAGTATAACCCTACTCCCACATATTGAAAAACTACACCCCAAAGCTTACAGCTTTACTATTGAAATCCCCAAAATTAGTGGCCCCGCGGTAATTAGTGTACGTAAGTTTGTGTGCTGGCGTGGTCGTTGACCCGTTCTTCTTTACCGCTCCCAGATAAATGAACGACGTTAACGTCCCCATTGGGACTAATACGAAATACCGCGGGGCCACCACACTGTGGGAAACGAAACACCCTACCCTCTATCAGACCCTTCAATTTTTGCATAGCCCAGGGGCTACACATCAAAAGAAAGTTTTCTCCTTTTGTTGCGAAGCTGCAACAGGCATTATTAAAATAGGAGTGATGTCTGTGTGTGTGTGTCAGAAGGGGCTAGCTAACCACACAGGACCCCAAACTGCTGAAACATCAAACTTCTAGGTTCACCAGAATCCCAACAAAACAGGCAGGTCGCCAAGGGAACAAGGAAAGCCGTTATGTGTACAGCGAACCAACAACCCATCATACATTCTCTGCCACGCTCTCTCACTAGATCATAAACATACAAATGCAAAACCAAGAATCCATAAATGCTGACAGCACGACATCTTTGTTTCTTATGGATTCTTGGTAACTCACCATGGATCAAGGGTTCCTTGTTGACGCTGTGCAGAAAATGCAATCCCTTGGCTGCGCCCCTGAGAATTGTCAGTCTTTCCATCCAGTTCAACGGCGCTATTTGATGGGTGCCTGAAGCCCCATGCTTCTTACACTGCAATCGATCCTCCAATGAACCAAGGGGCATAAACTGGTACACCAGACAAGGCTCAGGACCGTCTATAATAAGTAATGGTGCGCTCACGTGGTGTTGAACTCTGATGAACTTCTGACTGGGGTCATCCAGGTGTGTAGTTCAATGGTTAGGGCGTTCGCCTGGAACGCGAGAGCTCCAGGGTTCGATTGCCTCCCTGGCACACCTGGTTAAATTTTCCTTCTCGATTCTGTCACTCTAGTCGGCCCTGGTTGACTGAGAGGTGCCAAAAAGGGGCCCTCTCCGAGGAAAACCGCGAGAAGTCCAGGGTTCGATTCCCTGCCACATCTGGCAACTGTTCTAGTTGCGTGACTTTGAGTTTTCATTCCCCACTTGCGCTAGGAACCTAGTACATGCAGCCCTGAATCATCTGTCAATCATGCATATGTACGTATGTATATATACATTACCTAACGAGTGTCCATAAAGAGGTAGAAGGTTGTCGTGCCTGTAGAGGGCTGAAATACGCAATTCCGCAAGGGTTTGACGCCATCGGTCTTTGTCTTCTTGGGATAGAAGGTGAGAAGAGGGAGGAATAAAGTGCTAGAACATAAAGAAATACTGTAATGATGATAGTATAGTCGGTGAATTGAGAGAATGCGGAGATTTTCGAAAGCCGTGGGTGCTTTATAACGCAAAATATGCATAGAATAAAATTGTGTGGAAGTGTCCATGCATCTCACGAAAAATTGGGTGTATTTTTGGGTGTATAGCCCCATGGGGCTATACAAAAATCGAGAGGTCTGATGGGGGTTATACACTGGGGGGGGGGGGGGGGGGGGGGATATACACTGGGGGGGATATACATGGGACAAAATTTATGTTTCGAGAGGTGTGTAGAGGCATATTTTTGAGGTCAAAAGTACGTGTTTTAGGGCATAATCGCGGTCAAAACAGGGTTATTCTAGTATAAGACATGCTCAGCTAAGCTAATAGGCATGGTAACATGGTGTAGGAGTAGCCATAGCTAGCTTATGACCAGCTTACATAGGTAGGTTAGGTACCTTCCAGTACATGGGGGGTTATACACCAGGGGGGGGGGGGGATATACATAGGACAAAATTTATGTTTTGCCAATGGGGGGTTATACACTGGGGGGGGGGGGGGGGGGGGGATATACTCAGGGGGGGGGGGGATATACACCCAAAAATACGGTACTCCTCTTTTTTCAGGGCAATTTTAGATCGGTTCCAGCAGAGTCATCGACGTTGTTTAGTCAGTCATCCTACGACCTCGCAAACACCGATCTGATCTAATAAAACCTGAAAAAAGGGTCAGCTCGCGACCACCCAAATCTGAGCGTAAGTAGCGAATCGCGCATGTAAACTCGTATAATCACTTGTGCAGCAAGCTCTCCTCAAAGCTCAAACTATGTATTCTTGATGTAGGCACTATGGGGTAAACAGAAACAACCAGAACATGGGGTAAACCGGCCACCTAACTTGCTATTTCAGCAAACGATGAACCAAATAGTTCATTTGAAAGGTAACAGTTCAAGGAATCGTTGACATCATAGTTGTCTCAATCGGCCCAATGGTTGATGAGATAAAGCAGGCCTAAATATATTACGTGGCCGGATTTTTCCATGGCCGGGTTTACCCCATTGTACCCTAACTTACACTGCCTGTCTGCTTGCTTCCCCTGCAGCTAAATCTCTTTACAGCCACCAGCGAATGTTTCAACTGCGCTCGATAAACCACTCCATACCCTCCTTTGCCAACCACATTCTGACTGGCAAAATCGTTGGTTGCTTGGCGTAATTCTTCAAATTTCAGGCTCAAAGTATTGTCCAGTACTGAAGCCATAACTTTTATTGCATTATCCAATGGTGAGGTAGCAGTAGCAGTAGACGTGGTAGGTTGTTGTGGGGCAACTGCTGATGGGGATTCTTGAGGGGTAAAAGAGGTAGATGGGGTAATGAGAGGGTTGTTGGTTAGGTTTTCTGGGACAAGGGAGGATGATCTGAGGTCATCGAAAAGATGTTTCTGAGCTGAGTCAACTGAAACAAATGAAAGAGCAATAAGGTCATCTATGCGCAATACTGGGAGGGGGGGGGGGGGTAATTTTGGACACAAAGGTGAAGAAAACAGCGCATGGTTACTCTATCAGGGTAGCTTTAGAGAACAGGGTATCTCGGGAAAGGACCAAAATTTTTCAAAGCACCCAGAAAAATTTTAAAGCACCCAAAATTGATGAAAACTGAGGACATTTATCAGCTGATACCTTGCTAAGAGTAGTACCAGTAGTACCAAAAATATATAATTGGGGTTAGGGGAAGAATAGAGCACACAGTGTAAACGAAACAGGGCATCCCTGACTCATATTCGGCCCTTTTTATTGGTTTCGTAAAAAACCTTTACAAAGGTTTCGTAAAAACCTTTGTAAAGGATATCCTTTATAAAGGTTTCGTAAAAACCTTTATAAAGGTTTCGTAAAAACCTTTATAAATGATATCCTTTATAAAGGTTTCGTAAAAACCTTTATAAAGGTTTCGTAAAAACCTTTGTAAATGATATCCTTATAAAGGTTTCGTAAAAGCCTTTATAAAGGTTTCGTAAAAAAACCTTTGTAAAGGATATCCTTTATAAAGGTTTTTTTCAGAAAACCAATAAAAAGGACCGAATATGAGTCAGGGATGCCCTGGTTCGTTTACACTGTGTGCTCCATTCTTCCCCTAACCCCAATTATATATTTTTGGTAGTACCATGGAGCATGCCTAAAGGCTTTCATGCTTTCATGCCTCATACTTCCCAGCTTATGGATGGCCGGCCTACTACCAGTACTGTATTTTGCCCAGCAGAACATTTGGCGCTGGTTTTGTGTACATAGTACAGGGTATACATACAGTACATACAACATACTGTACGCATCCAATCTATGTGTAGGACTACACGGCACACACAAGTACGTAAGTGCATACATGGGCCTACATAGAAAATCCCCAAGTAAATTTATGTACCGTGGGTGCACGCACAGGCAATCTTTACCTTGCCAGCGCCCGATAATCAATTTTACCATGCCATGTCTGCCAGCGTGCATTGGGAAACTATGAAATCATATGAGAACTGGGTGAAAGATTCGCCGAAGGCGAAAAATTTTTTGAAAAATGATCTCAGAAACGCCAGAAAACGCTGCTGCCTCCGTCAAAATTATTTTCAAAGCACCCTCAGCTAAAATAAAGCACTTTTAAAGCACTTTACAGTCGGGTGCTCAAATCAAAGCACTTTAAAGGAAATAAAGGAAATAAAGGAGCTCGAGATACCCTGAGAGAACAAGCTACATTCTACATTCACGGCTTGAGGTGTCAACACTTTTCTGGTGTCCGAAATTACCCCAATGTACCCCACAGAAAACGCACACCATGGCGTGGTTCTATCATACACCCTAAACGTTAGGGGACAGTGGGGTAAGGCAAAAATTTGTCCGCATTTTTCCACTGTCCATCTTTACCCCCACAATACCCTGCCTTTACAGGAAAACGCATAAAAGTACGTGCGCACCATGGTTATAAAGAATCGCCATTCCTTTCTGATGTCGCATCTGGTAGAGAATTTGAAACATCGTCTCCACGGGATAACCCAAAATCCCCATGTACTGTACGAGTTCGAAGGGGGGATTTGCAGTTTTCCGGCAGCTGATCACTTCTTCCGCGGTCATGTCCATAAAATCGGCTGAAAAATGAAAGCATTTTTCATGTTTTTCTTCGAAGAAAGTATGATACGAAGACAGCAGTCACATGGAGAGGAAATCAACCTTGGCATTTACCAACTTCCTCCCAAGATTTGTCAATGCCAAGCACATCAGCCAGGGCTTTCTGAGTCGAATATGGCAGCTCAAAGACATACATGGTGACACGAACATCAACTGCTGCATTCGGGCCTACCAACCTAAGATTTCAATCAATGTTTCTTCAAGTTCTTTATGATCGATCGTGCGACGATCGATGATGATCGATCGATATCGATCGATGATGATGATGATGGCTATGGTATCTTTCAAAGATAATCTTTGTCGTTTTGGAGTTTTTTGTTTTATTCCTGATTTTCAAGTACTCCTACAGCTTACGCCGCGTTGTGTTTTCCATAAATACTTGGCTTTTGATTTCGCGTCGTTCGTGTCGGTTTGTTCGCTCCTTTGTTTTCTTATGCATCTCTGCCATTTCTCGTTTCTTTCTGTTCTAAAAGGTTGGGTTTCGTGCCCCAAGCCCAAACATGTGTGTGCTCTTGCCTTCTTTTTGCAGCAAGTAGAGTAGAGGAGAGTAGACGGATATGAGCAAAAAGCAATTTCCGATCTAAGCCGTTTCCTGGTTGTGACGATTGGTCTGAAAAACTAATTTTTTATTTTTGGTTTTTGTCTACTGCTGAGCGGTCGCGCTTCAGGAGAGATGTTTCGATTGTGTTTTTTCTTCTTTTTTCTTTCATACGGTTTTCTCTATGTCATCGCTGCACAAGAGACTATGAAAGCTCTGGATATACAGGGTGTCTCACGTAGATCTCCCTAACGATCCAGCCTTATAACTTCCGTATTACAGCAGATATCAAGTTGAAATTTTGTCCCCAGAAACCCAAGAATGTGCCATATTTTGTGGCAAAATTTGATCCAGATAGGCCCATAGCAAACGAAATTACAGGCTTGGAAAGTTTGGACCCTGTTTTTGTCATTTTCCGCACTGAGCATGGTTTTGAGACCAAATCTTCTGCTCAGCATGGTCAAGCTGCTCATCCAACAAGACAATATGATGAAACAACAATGGCTGAACGTCATCACAGTCCAGAACATAAAAGATCCAAAAATACAGGCAACTTACCGCCCATAACAGCCTTCAAGGGGCTATCGCGGTCAATATTGGTACCACTAATTTCAAAACGTTGAAAAACGTGGTCGCAAATTTGCAAGCTCGCAATCATCCCTACTTGACCTAGTACCTGGCTCAAATTTTGCCACAAAATTTGGCACAATCTTGGGTTTCTGGGGACAAAATTTCAGCTTGATATCTACTGTACTGTAACAGTTATAAGGCTGGATCATTAGGGAGATCTACGTGAGACACCCTGTAGATTGCTTGACATGAATCTCGCTTACTACAATGATACTGCACTGAAAACTGCCCAGTGTTGGCAATTGGAATGCCCTTTTAGCTGCACACGTTGTTCGGTGGTAACAACATATCTTGATATCATTAGCGGAAATCTAACCAATGAAGGGCAAAGTTTTAATTCGCCAGACCAACAAGACAACGAGGACAAGTGCTTGCTAGCACACTACCAGTGCAAGGACAAGGTCAGGGAGGTAGCAGTCTCCAAGGAATGTTCAAAAGGCAATCGTGTCTGGAGGATTGGCTGGATATATGAAAATCATCGAGATCCAGCTTTTCCCAAAGACAAGCTTTTTAATGAATGTTGCAAAACATTGGGAGTAGTGTACGACTCCAACTCCACATCACCAGCTACACCCACTCCAGCGGAAACTTCAGCTGAAAGCCCTGCCTCAGATCCAACCACAAGTACAAGTACAACTACTAGCACAAAAACCTTATTCCCCACGCCAGAACGAGAAGAAGAGCCGAAAGAGTTGCAATGGTGGCAGAAACCAGAACCCCCCGAGTGGACGAAACTACTGGAAATGGAGAGAGAAGGCAAGACGCAGAAAAGAGAAGAGATCGATTGGAGCAATCCCTTCCTATGGACTTTGATACTGCTGGGTATACCGTACGGAACCCTGATTTTATCCACCATATGCAGTAAGGAAATTGGGTTGGTCGATGGCGACCCCGCGGCATTTAGTGAAAGTTTGGATCGGTGCCTGTAAGATCGTCGACGCCATTTCTTGTCAATTCTGTTTTTCACTCACTTCTTTGACGCTTCCAGATGATTGAACAAGGTCGTCGAGCCCGCAGGCACTGATCCAAACTTTCACAAAATACCGCGGGGTCGCCATCGACCAACCCAATAGCCTTACTGCATATGGTAGATACTACTGTCTGCGGTAAAGTGAAATTGTTTTCATAAAATTGTCATTCGGTGTATGGGCTTGTTCGATCAGTTGGAAAGTTGGTCGCACGTCGCACGTCGCACCATGCCATGACGTCAGGATGATGGGTGCTGTGCTGAGCACAGTCTCATGGCACATGACGTCGTCACCTTGGCTTGACTTCGTAAAGTTGAAATAAATTCCGTTAGCGAACGTAGAAGAACATAAGCAACGTGTCTACAAAGACGGCATTATTTTGTCGTGTACTCCTAGAGCAGAAAAGGCTAAGGAAATGTTCTAGATGTACATGGCTATAAGTGAGCGAAAAGAAAAAATAGAAAAAGAACGAACGTCGAGTCGAACGGGGAACGAAGAAGGAACAATCATCGCCAAACAAGGAAAATAGCAGCAAATCCAACTCCAAGCCTCAAAGAATCGGATCAAGACAAGCAAGCAGAAGAGCTGTATCCGCAATTCTTCAAAACTAACAATAACTATTGTTAGTTCTTGACTGATTCATGGCTCTTTCTGCTCCTTCTTTCTCCTCTCCTTCTTACCCCGTTAGGCCCAAGTAAACCCCAATAGAAATGGCGAGTGAGAAGCCAGCCGAACCTCCGTCGGAACTCAAAGAGCTTCAAGCGAAGCTAAGTAGACTGAGCCAAGCATTGGAAGACGCATCCCAGGAGAAAATTACTGCTGCTCAATACGGTCTGCAGGTTTTGGAGGAAAAGCAGCAACTTCAGGCCAAGTTTGAGGAGCTAGAAGCGGCCTACGAAGTGACGAAACAGGATTTGGAAAGCGCGAAACTGGTGAGACGAAAGGCCTGATGAATTTAGGCTGAAATATTTACGCATTTTGGCGAAGGTCTATTTATTTGGCTTCAAAGATAATTTTAGGCTGGAATACCTTGGCTTTTTACAATGCGCAGATTTGACAGGTGAATGACTTTTCTGACTGCAAAGGCTACAAAAGTGCATGGAAATTTTTGCCTTGCTTTCCGCGTGAAAAAAAGGCTATAACGCGATTTTGAAATCTGCGAGTTTTTTGTCGTCTAGTCCGTTCCGGTTCAGCCAAAGTTGTCTCTTTTCTGGACCTTTGCAAAGAGCAAATCTTTTTGGGCGTACTATCGTACTTGTTGAAGCATTGCACGTACACTGCTTTATTATTTGCTTGCATAAAAGTGTATTTTTTATTGAATTTTGCTAGGCCTTGACCCAGTTTCAACAGCAGCACAAAGTCACTACCAAGTCCGACATTCAGCATGAGGAGAGTTTACTGGAAGAAACGGCCACACGGGAAGCGGACCTTACCAAACAGATTAGCGCCTTGGAAGCAGAGCTCAAACATACGGCACAAGTACGTTTACGTCACTGGAGCGCTTCAGACGTGCTCCGAATTTGCTCCGAGCGAGTTCGCTCCGAGTTTGGGAAGACTTCGTTTTGAACCGAAACTAACGTCAATTACTCACACGTGTTAGAAATACAAACTCGGCTGTTCATACGCACGATTGGAAAAACGGAGCGAGTTCGGTGCGAACTCAAAGATTTTACATGTTGAAACATACTCAGGGCTCCAAATTCGGAGCGAATTCGGAGTTCACGTCTGAAGTACACTAACTGTGGTCACACGTAATATGGCGAGTATGGGGTAGTTTCGGATGGCTAGCGTTTGTACTGTGTCGAGTTTCGTAATTTTTGCTTCTTAGTAGCAAAGGCTGATACGGTAGGACTCACTCGTGGGGTGTGCCCAGAAGAGCGAAATTCACTTGCGCAACTTACAGTTGCGCGAAATCAAAAGGGCGACGTGTCAGTTGCGCGACGTGGAAAGTCCGCGTTGCCCCAAAAGCGCGCCGTACATTTTGCGCCGAACGTACATTTGCGCGAAAAAATTTTCCGCCAATGCTCCTTTGCGCGACACTGAATTTGCGCAATTCTTACTTGCACGTCCAATAAAAATGGTGCTGTATTTGGTGCTGTATTTAGTAATGTTGCGTCTCCTTGGGAGAGGAGTTTTTCAGTGGTAGTCTCGGGATAGAAGCAGTCTACTATTCAAATTCAAATATACAATGCAGCCCCTCACACACAGTAGTCACACAGGTTGCGGCTCCCACTTTTCTCCACGTTGTCAAAAGTCATACAAAAAATATATAATTCTGCTTAGGGGAAGAATGGATGACGTAGTGTAAACGAAATAGAGCATCCCTGGCAACCTCAGATGGCGGTGTTTGGACAAAAACTGCGCAGGGGCTTTGGAGACGACAGCTGCTGTTCCGCCGCAGTTTGTGCAAATTCGAGCTGCTCACAATCAGACTTGTTTGCATAGCGCTATTATCAGTGCAGTTTCAATGAGGTCGGATGACGTACCAATGTACGTTGTATGTACCATGTACACATTGTACGTCTCAGTTTAATCAGGAATGACAAGAATAAAGCACACTTCACATTTCGCGCAAATGGGCAGTGCGCAAACATAAATCGCCCTTTTGGGGCATCGCGCAAACATACATTTGCGCTTTTGGGGTGTCGCGCAAATGGATAGTTGCGCAAAAAAAGTGTCGTGGTCAAATTGAATCGCGCAAGTTGGACGGTGCGCATCTCTTTCGTCGCTCATGTGGAATCGCGCAACTGACACGCGCGCATCGCATTTTCGCGCTAGTGGGCACAAATCTCACTCGTGATATTGATTCATGGCCCATTCACATCGGAGACATGCGCTGAGCGTACGCTCGACGTGTCGATGCCATGATGGTTCGACACATGCAAAGGCACGGACAGCCATGGATGCGCTGGGCGTATGCCGAGCGCCTTACCTTCCATTGTGAATGTGTTATTATTTGGTATCAGCTACAGGTGTCTCAAACTCGTGAACGATATCCTGTGCCGCTTGAAATAATTTTTGCTCAAAAATAAGCTGTTTCACTGCAATTTTGCCAAAAAATTGGTTGAAATGCCATGGAAAGCCTCTTCTGCAGTTAACTTGTAGGTACGTATTTTACGCAATAACTCTTGCTGTCAAATCCTCTCGGATATGAGAGTGTATTTACGTATTCTATTTCCTGTTTGCACGCTTCCTGTTTGATGTTTCATTCTTTTGGCATTCTTTCCCTTTCTTTCTCTTCTGTGTGGTCGAGCCTCAAATAAATTCCTGTCCTATTCCTACTCTGTGGTGGGCGATCATGGGCCCAGTTTGCGAAACTTGCACGAATTTGGGATAGGCTTATATCCAAATAAAACATATTATTTTTTCGGTAGGGTATCATGGGATAAACCTGGCCACCCACAGAGAAAACGGTCTTCAGTACTAGGTGGCCGGATTAAAACGCGATGTCTGGAAGGATTCAGTATTGCTGTACAGTACCGCGGACAGGGGGGTAATTTTCAGTTTTCTGCTGATGACGTGAGCTGATAGCCCAACTGATTTTACGTATTTTACAAAAAGACCGGGTCGAAAATTCCCACCCAGTCCTAAGATATAAGGCCTCAAAGTTGACCACAATTTGACCTTAATTTTTGACTTTTTCACCCTAAAATGGGGGTAAATAGCCCCACAGTGGGGCTTTGGGGCTATAAATTTGCACACACATAGACCCTATGGGGGTACATGTTCACACAAATTTTGAGCCCTCTAGCCCTCTTGGTTCAGGAGTTAAAGCTGTTTTTGCTGAAAATCCGAAAATTGCAATTTTTCCATAATTTCCGTAATTTTGGGAGAGTTAGTCAGTGTGCCCGCTGTTTTATTTCTGAATCTTGTAGAGCAGAAAATTTGCTACAAGATAGGCTACATTTGAAAAGAAAGTCACCTATGGGAAATTTTCACAGCAAGGCCTTGAAGAGTGGCGAGTAAGGGTTTTAAGAGTGTGCGTTTTCCCCATTTTTCAAGCTAACTCAACAATATCACGGAAACTCTCTCCTCAAAAGTAGCCTATCTTATGTAAAATTTGATGAAGATTTAGAAAAAAATATTTTTGCCCCCAAAAAAGTTAACCCTACCCCAAAAATGTTCAAAAATTGTCAAACAATTAGATCTTTTGTAAGATTATATGCTAGGGGTTAACTTTTTTGGGGGCAAAAATATTTTTTTTCCGAAATCTTCATCAAATTTTACATAAGATAGGCTACTTTTGAGGAGAGAGGTTCCGTGATATTGTTGAGTTAGCTTGAAAAATGGGGAAAACGCACACTCTTAAAACCCTTACTCGCCACTCTTCAAGGCCTTGCTGTGAAAATTTCCCATGGTGACTTTCTTTTCAAATGTAGCCTATCTTGTAGCAAATTTTCTGCTCTACAAGATTCAGAAATAAAACAGCGGGCACACAGACTAACTCTCTCAAAATTACGGAAATTATGGAAAAATTGCAATTTTCGGGTTTTCAGCAAAAACAGCTTTAACTCCTGAACCAAGAGGGCTAGAGGGCTCAAAATTTGTCTGAACATGTACCCCCATAGGGTCTATGTGTGTGCAAATTTATAGCCCTAAAGCCCCACTGTGGGGCTATTTACCCCCATTTTAGGGTGAAAAAGTGAAAAATTAAGGTCAAATTGTGGTCAACTTTGAGGCCTTATATCTCAGGACTGGGTGGGAATTTTCGACCCGGTCTTTTTGTAAAATACGTAAAATCAGTTGGGCTATCAGCTCTCGTCATCAGCAAAAAACTGAAAATTACCCCCCCTGTCCGCGCAATTCTCAATACTACCTGACATCGCATTTTAACCCCATGACCGGATTTACCCCACAGTACCCTATTATCTATTTTCACTCTCCAATTTACTCTGTACGGACTGCGTGTGTATGTGGTGTTTTAGGAGCTTTCACGGACCAAATCGGAACTAGACAAGCTGCAGTCTTTGCATTCCGAATCCTCGCAAACGGCGGAAAGTTTGGATGCTCAGAAAAAGTCGCTTCGAGAGGAATTGAAGGAGACGAAAAGACGAGAACAGCGACTTCTCAACGACTACACCGAACTGGAGGAAGAAAACATTTCTCTGCAGAAAACGGTACTAACTGCAACCATTGGGGTTGTGATAGCCCACTTTTGTACTTTTTGTCTGGTCGCACAGAACAGAATAGTGTGCGCACTTTAAAACTGTAGATTTTTACCTCAGTACGAAATGAAAGTGGGCGTTCCTTGACTCCTAAATCCCAAGAGGAATAATGCAATTGGTGCGTATGTATTTAGTGTACGTGGTTTTGCCATAGACAGCTGAGTGTCCATGAATATCTGTAAAGTTTTGGACCATGTTTTTGCAATACAGATGTCCATGGACACTCATATGTTATGCCGAAACCACGCACAGCAAATACCTGTATGTACAGTATTGGCACCGACTGTATTTTTGAAGACTCTCATATGTCTGGGGCTTGACGTTTCAGGTATCCACTTTGAAATCAGGACAAGTCGAGTTGGAAGGCCTCAAACATGAGGTGAAAAGGCTGATGGATGAGACAGTGGTGCTAAGTTCTCAGACCGAAGAGGCCAATAAGCTAAAGGAAATTGCCATGCGGCAAGTAGAGGAAGCATTACACAGCTTACAACAGGAACGAGAGCAGCGTTTAGCGCTGAAGAAAGAGTTGGAACAACTAAAAACAGACGAGCATCTCATGTCCCTAAAAAACATGGCGCATCATAGTCTCTTTGGCAGTGAAGATGATGGCTCAGATGGTCTTAGGCAGTTGGAATCCTCTTTCAAGTTTGGCGCAGATTCAGACAGCAGCAACGCAAACAGGCCAGCATCACAGCAGGGTAGTTTGTTTTCCGAGGTCCATGGCAAACAGTTGGAAGAGCTGAGGAGAGAAAAACAGGAACTGGAAGAGAGTTTGAGGGCACTTTGTCATGAATATGACACAGCGCTGGAGCATCTCGCCCAGAACAAAGTAGCTGTGAAGGCTTTGGAATGTGTTCAGAATGGTGCTCTGTCGTCGTCAGATCGCGATGAAGAGTCTCTGAAAGCAGAGATCCAAAAGCGATTTGCCTCAGCTCTACAGGAACTGAGACATCTGCAGGCAAAAATAGACCAGCATGGAGGCATGATGAGTTCCGCGGAGAGCCAACAGCTCAACTTGAAGGTGCAGGAGCAACAGAAAGACATTCAACAACTCACAGAGGACCTGGCAACGCTGAGCAAGATGGCAGGGGAGTCTCACGGGGTTGTTGCTTGCGCTCAAGACATGCTGATTGGAGTCAGTGAAGCTCTGGCCCAGTTGTACCATCATGTGTGCATGGTTCAGGGCAGAACGCCAGATAGAGTGATGCTGGACCACATGAACAAGATGCGCCTTTCCAAGCAGAATACAGAGGAATTGGTGAGGGAAGAGCTAGCTGAGTCTGGTACGGACACAGAGAGCAGCAGAAGCCCCAGGAATATCATCGCCATAACTTCACAACAGAGTAGACCGGTTCTCTCGGACAAATTTCTGCAATCATTGAAAGACAGGCTCAAGTCGAACTTCACAGAGTCTTTGACCAAGGGTGAGGTGATAGCAAAGGCAGGTGAACTGAAGAAAGAAGGACCAGTCTTCCAGACCATAGACACAGTGAATGACCAGCTTCGATACCTTCGCAGGGCAGTGGAATCTGCCATGGATAGCATGACGATCAAGGGCAGTTCCGATGAGACTGACACAGGTATGAACAGCAGTTTGGCAGCAGAATTGGAAGAGGCTCAAAGGCAGAACATGAAGCTCAAAGGTCTGTTGTCGACCAAGCGAGAGCAAATCATCACGCTTCGCACAGTTCTCAAGTCCAACAAGCTGACAACTGAAGCAGCAATTCAGAGTCTGAAGGAGCGATACGAGGCGGAGAAGCGATCCATAGATGAGTCGCTCAGCCGCTACCGCAATGAGCTGAGAACTCTGAAGGAGGAGGCGGCCACCTTTGCTACTCATCGGGCCATGTTCGCCGCTCGCTCCGAAGAGCATCGCGCCACCATCGAAGAACTGAAGCAACAGCTCGGGGCTGCAGAAGAGGAGAAGAAGACGCTGAACTCGCTGTTGAGGATGGCGATCCAGCAGAAACTCAGCTTGACCCAGCGTCTTGAAGACCTGGAAGTGGATAGGGAGCGCCAGAACTTTCGCCGAGGTGCCAAGCATCAACACAGAACAACACCACATTTTCCTGGAGCTGGATCGTCTGGTCCGTTTTCCTCTCCCAGAGCTGTACAGTATCCAGCGATGATGAACCAGGGAGGAGGAGGCTTCGGCTCATCGTCAAGAGGCCAGGGAAGTGGACCGCAGGGCAAGAGGGATTATTGATGGATGGGGCATGCAAAGCTAGGTAACAGCAAATAGCATACCATATTTTGTAGGGTGCTATGGGGTAAACCCGGCCATGGAAAAATCCGGTCACCTACAGTAAGTTTCAAGGCTGCTTATCTCCGCATCCAAAGGACCGATTGAGACAAATACAGTATTATTTCAATCGATCCTTGAACTCTCCTCTTTCATATGAGCTACTAGGTATTTGGTTCATCATTTGCTAAGATAACTAGTTCAAAAGAGCTTAGGTGGCCAGATTTACCCCATGGCCGGGTTTACCCCACAGTACCCTTATTAGAAATAGACACCCCCTATTTCCATGATCTTATCAATAAAGGTTTGTTATGTGTACTGATTATTGATGACGTGATCATGGAAATACAGCAGGAGGTTATATTCCGGTAAATGTGGTACTGTAAGTTTGAACGGGAATATTTTTGGACGGTCTTTATTTTGACAGAACAGAAGGCTTTTTACGTTTCGGACAGGGAAAATATGCACAACTTTTTGTTTGAAGTGGCCGTAAATTTTCATGTTTACAGTAGCATTGTATTGCCCTTGAATTCTTGTGTACAACTGACGCTAAGAATTCAGGCAAAATAGAAGGAATATTTCTTGCTGTTTTCAGGTATGAATTTTTGATGTGGTGATGGTCAGTTATACGAAGTACCAGCCAGCCTTCATCAGTGATCAAGCCAGTGAATGGGAAGTTCTTTCTTGGTTGCTACCTGTGGGTAATTGGATCATGGTTGATGGAACGATGCCAAGACCTTTATTTTAGGTATTTTTTGCCCAATTATCTGTGCGTGTATACATGCCATTGGCAATTGGCTTGTATTGCTAGGGGTGATTTTGCTAAATGCAGCTCTACTGTAGTATTCCTTGTTACTCAATTGTGTGCTTTATTCGGACATTTTCGAGCGAGAAACAGTGCTTTTCTATGCGACAAGTTTTTGCTGTGCTCTGAGAAAATTTCTTCAGCTTACTTCTTACCCTTTACGAAGTGGGTGGCTTCTTTGTTTTTTGCTGTAAATTGTTCCGTACAATAAATTAGTCTATATTACTAAGTGCTTTCGCAATTTTTACGTAGCCTACATTTATGCACTCATGCTACCATCATGCACGTATAGGTACAGTATAATATATGGTAAAGTTGACCACATGGTAAAATGGGTAGGATTTTTTATGCCTTTTCGTTTTTTTCAGCCTTACCCCATGTGACAATTTTTATATTATTGACGCTTCCTATGCACAGATCAAATTTCATTTATCGCATCCAACTCGTATTGTTATCACTTTTTTACACCTCTATATATGCCAATGCCAAATTGTGGTCCTTGCTGTGTTATCGCTTATACGAACAATAATACTACTATGCCGTTTTGTTGGTATATTCTGTTGCGTAACACATACCAGACGCATACCAATGATTATTTATTATTTTACCATTCATACTCAAACCAGGTGGCTGTTTGATTATACTTTATCATGCCGTTATATTTAAGCCGACACATGTACCGTTTGTCATTGCTATTTTTCTATGGAGTTGTCTGAATTTTTGCTAGTAGGTAGTATTCGAAGTTTATGAGTAAAATATATTTATCAGTCGATTCTGTGATTCTGTTGGCTGTGATTCGGTATGGAATTACCCAAGAAAACTACTTTACCTTATTTTTTCTTAAGTGTAATAACAAAAATATATAATTCTGCGTAGGCTTGGGCCAGGAGGCCTAGGCCCAATTATATATTTTTGGTAACAGTAGTACGCTACACACGTGGTGAATAAACTCACGGTGAATTCTCCGTAAGTATGTGATGAAGTATAGGGATATCGGTGAATTCACCGGCACCACGTGAGAAAAATTTTGCGCGTGGGAGCAAGTGAGAATGTTCTACACAAAAAATGAAACTCGGAAGTTCAAAATTCACCGCGAGTTTACTCACCACTTGTGTAGCGCACTAGTGTTTCGCTGCAAAACTTTTTTTTCCCATTCAGGACTCCATTCTCCCTTGAAACCTCAACCTTACCAGTTCACCCAGAGCCGGAGGAGCAATGGTGGAGAGGTATCAGCCGCAGTCGGGTCTTGCCATTTTCACTCCCTGTCAGCACTCGCACGCGTTTGAGGAGAGGCGCGTGCAGCTGACTGAGGAGGCGGCGAAAATCGGCAGATCAGTGGCGAGATTGCGACCCGATTCGGCGAATGTGATCTTCGATTGCAAAGTGCTCTCGAGGAACCACGCTGTGATTTGGTACGAAGATCAGAAGGTAAAGGCTATAATATAATGGAGAAGAATGAAGGGGAAGAATGGAGCATGCAGTGCAAACTAAGGAGACAATCCCCTGACTCTTATTTGACCCATTAGGGTTACGTAAAACCCATTTGTACTGGGAAAACTAAGCACTATCCACACACAAACAATCTCGTAGCGCGCAAACGGTCTTCTGTTGCATGTCGGCGTGATTGTTAGTGTGTGTGTGAATGGCGTGCTTTAGATTCCCCATTATAATGAGTGTACGAAACGAAACCCATTGTAATCGGTCGAATATGAGTCAGGGATTGCCTCTTTTCGTTTACACTTTGTGCTCCATTCTTCCCCTAAGCCTTGCGACGCAGTTTTTAGTCACCTTCCTCGCGTTCACCAGACATTCGCCAATCCGTATACGGTGCGGAGCTCGGGCGCTTGGCTTGGCTGAGTTGTGCGCTGGTCATCCAACCGCCGACTGATGACGTAGATTATAGGTAGAATAGCGCTTGACTAGCAGGGGTACTGTAGTCGGTCGGCTGGCGACTCGCTCCCACACTCGAATATGTACAATCGCCCGGACTGCTCCAACCAGGGAGCGCTGACTTGGTTTTGTTAGTTACAGTAGGTAGCACAGGGAAGATCCGTCAGTTTCTTTAGACAAGGTGTAGATCTTGCGATTGCAAGCATTAATGAAGAAGCAGTGAAGCATGCTTCCGACGACTTTGCTAATTTACATAGCTGTAGCCTTGGTGTATGTACAGGTATAGACATACCTAGGGCTTTGTGAATTATTTATGTGCCTGAAACCACATCTACATAATGACTAGAAGGCACGACCTCTTTATGAGAGACCAAAACAGAACAGTGCCAAGAGTGAAAGGGTATGTGCGAGAGAGAACTACGAACGTCCTACTTATGTACAAACAAACCGCTGGCCAATGGGGCTAGAACAAAGGGCGGCACGGTTCCGCCTGCCCTACAGAATGGACGTAATCAAGAAGCGCCCATTGCATGTACCGACACCACTATTAACGTAAATCCCAGATCACGCATGCGCACGGCTACTGTTTACATACTTATGTGTACGTAATTAGGGTCGCTTCAATGCGGCACCCTGTACAATACTTTATACCTACCTAGTGTGCCTACAGGTATGTATGTATGCGATGTATGGTGTCCTTCACGACGGCTGACGTCGGGTTGGGTTGACGACGGACGGACACGTAAATAAAGGGTTGACGAACGGTCGGACGGATTTACGGACGTCTGGTAAACGCGGCGTGCATCACCACGTACGCTATCGTACTCTTTGTTTTGCAATACTGACATGTCCGCAAACTGTTATTTTATGTGCTTTCAGTTTTTATCTGAAAGATACCAAGAGTAGCAACGGGACTTTTGTGAACAATCAACGCCTGTCGAAAGGATGGGAATAGGGGGCGCCGAAAAAGATAAATTCAGGAGGGATCGTGCAGGTAGGAGTGGATATCATAGGGAATTGGGAGAAAGGTGAGTGCTGTGTAGGTACACTCTGGTATACTTATTTATTCTTGGTACGCAAGTAGCGAATACGAAGAAAGGTCAGCGTGTTGGATTACACTCTGGAATGCTTATCCGTTCTTGGTACGCAAGTTTTTAGTTTGTTGTGTAGTGACACATGGCTGTATTGTGGCTATGGTGCGACTGTATCACCCAAATGGCAAAGAAGCTATTATTCCTCGCAGGTAAAAGCAAATAATATTGTGGTACTACTATGCCCCCGTAAATACGAGCTGTTTTATAAAGTTTTATATGCACCGGTAAATAAAATACGGTATTTTTCATGACTTTAAGCTCGGCCACAAATCCATAACCTCGACGGTGATCGCGTCAGACGGGGGATCCGAACACCAGGTGGTCTACTACATGAACACCATCTCGGTGGAGGCGACTCCCAGCGCAGCCAACGCCCCGCCACACCCCCCAGGGAGGCGCCTATCTCTCCGCCCAGGAACTCTTCCAACTACAGCAGTACTTGAAGGAAGCCGCCTACAGGTACTAGGTATATGTAGAGGGTGGTATAGGTAGAAGAGGGTGGTAATGAGGGGCAAAAGTCGAAATTGGACAGATCAACTTGTGATGTACTGTACGTATGATCACATAACTGTTTTATTGTTACCGGACATACGCCTCGGCTGATGCCGCGTTCACCAGACGTCCCTGAGTCCGTCCAAACGTATCTAGGATTACAGAGTTTTTTGCGGTGTGCCATTTACTCCTCAATCCCCTTTACGGATTTACGGACGGACGTACCTACGTACGGATTTAAGGACATCTATTTATCTGGTGAACGCGGCATCAACCATGCACCCGGCGTTCCGCCGAGCGCATAATGGAGCTCTAGAAATGGCAGCAAACAAGCTTGTCGAAGAAATTTTCAAAGCTTGCGCATGGCGTACGCTGCGGAGCTAATTTTTACCTCCTATGTGAACATCGCATTACTCTATTCGTAGCAGTATTCAGTCTTTGATGCTGCTCAACATTGTGAGCAAAACGTTACCAACAGGCTATGTCTTGGTTGGTTCATGTTTATGTTGACGGCAAAACCAACAATTCACATAAAAATGACTGTCAGATTTCGACTACAATGTCGGATATCTAGGGTGGTGGGTGCAGGTACAAGTGTTTTTTTCCAGGGCTGGTACATAGAAGAAGAAAAGCGGACTTTTCTTAACTGTGGCCTTATTACATCGCGTCTTTCTTTTTGCAGGGAAAACAAATGCTAGAGCAAAAGCTGCAGAGCTTGCAAGGATTGCTGACTGAGCAGTCAAGATGCGGCCACGAGCAGTTGGAATGCGTTGATAGACGAAGATAGACTGCTGTCGCGAATTGAAATGCTTGAGGCGCAGCTACAGTGCTATTCCAAGGTGAGTACGCGGGATTCTAGCAGCTACAGTCATGTTGTATACTCCACTGTACGATGTCAAGCAAGATTTTATATTGTGGTCTATTAAAAAGGGTAGTTTTGGCGGAAAGTTTGGGATAAGCCTGCATGGATCATTCGATAGAGCTTGAAAAATGCTTCAAAACGCACCAAGTCCCATCCCTCTGCGTTGCGTCGTTCTCTCGGTTAGAGGCAAAAACGATCCCGCGGAAATCGGAAAACCGCGCGAGAGCACGGGAGCCCCGGCTAACCATCGCACCGATCGCGCGTTCGGCCACCACGATGCGTCTTCGTCTTGCGTTCTACATTTTTGTTGTATAAAGTTTCGTGCAATTTCACGGCCCGTGGAATGGGAAGCCAAAAACCGTGTGTAATCTCGTGAGTTTAGCACATTTCGTAGGTCCATGAAATATATGTGCTAAACTGTGGAATGACACACGGTTTTGGCTCTCCCACGCCACAGGCAGTGAAGATACAGCGAAACTTTATACAACAAAAAGGTAACACCAAACGGAGCACACGGTGGGAGTGAAATTATTCCGATCGGTGCAACGGTTAGCGAGCTACATGCTCTCAAGTTGAGTTTCCCGTTCACAGATCAGTTTTTGCCTCTAACTCAAGAATGACGCAACGTAGAAGGATGGGGACTTGGTGCGTTTTGCAGCATTTTTTATGCTCTATCTAATGATGTGTGTGGCCTTACCCCGAATTTTCCGCGCAAAGTTCCCCTTTAGGTCTTGATATCTTACTAAATGTTTTTTTCTGTCGCGTACGCCAATATTATGAAGAACGCTCGCTTCTTTCACCATGCCTTTCACGCGATAGAAAGCGACGTGAGGCGAAAATAACTGCAAATGTAGGCTGCTTCAGTGTCCGCGCTAAGCCATTTCAAAACAACTTGAGCAGGTTGCCGGCTATAGCCTATGTTTATCAAGATTTGTTATAATAATGAAAGGAACTTTTGTTTTCAGACGGCCACGGAAGATAAACTGCGTGATGAAGTGCATAGCGGCCCAAGAAAGAAAAGCATCGATTCGAAGCTTCCTACAAAGAATCATTACGGCGTGTTTTACAGGAGAAGACAGAGGTAATGAGATTTAGATTTGATAAAGAATAAGATACTGTGAGGCGAAACCGGAAAGCAGGGAAATTCTTGTCACGTTTTGCTCCTTTCCTGCAACTTTAGATCTTTCATTAGCTCCTAACCAAATACTGGTTGAAAGCAGCGCAGTGTAGAGCGCTGAGATTTCCAAAGCCTTAGAAGAGATTTTCGGTGATGCTTGTGTCATGCCATGTAATTTTGTGCGGTTTTGGCAGATTATAGCCTGAAAAGATTATGTCCGGCTTTTATCTCACGCTATTCCCCGATGTTCGGATTTACCTCATACTGCTACATACTATCCTATCACATCCTACTCCATACCATACTACATACATACATACTATCCTATCCTGGCAAAAACTCTGGGTGGTATCAAAAATATATAATTCTTGCTTAGGGAAAGAATGAAGGACGGATCGTAATGAAAAGACAAGCAATTGCCCAGGCAGATATGTGCCCAAATCATTTGGGGTTTGAAATATCCAATTATTTGGATACCCAATTATTGGGTTTTACGAAACCACACGATTGGCTGTTACGAAACCAAATAGTTGGATATTTCAAACACCCAAATATGTAATTGAGGCGCATATCTGCCAGGGAAGGGATGCTCTGTTTCGTTTACACTACGTCCTCCATTCTTTCCCAACGCAGCATTATATATTTTTGCTATCAAAGAGCTCCTGTTGGCAGCAGAAATCAGTTTGCATTTCCTGTGCATGTTTTAGGCTGCCCAAAAAGCTCTCTGACGTTGAGCGTGCGTTGGAGACGACAGAGGAGGAGTGGCCCCGTTTGCGCGATCACTGCCAAGCCACTTCCACCCAACTCGGTCTCATCACACACGAACACACGCAAGTAGCAGATCGAGTACGGGAAATCACTGGGAAGTCTGGAGGTATGTAAAGAATGTAGAGGTGTCCCATAATATAATTTTGGTACTTTACGAGGTAATAAAAGATTCTTCATCAAAAGCTGAGATGAGAGTTATAAGCGCGGAAACCCCAGGAGTACATTTCTGTACTCTATGTAGAAATGGACAAAAAATCAATATGGGTGACTTTTGGAGAGAAGAATGGCCTGCACAGTGAAACGAAACGAAAAGGCATTGTCCGTATTCGTCCCTGTTTATCAGACGAAAGCCTAAAAGAAGGGGTTTCTTTACTACGAAACAGGTGACGGCCGATGCCTTTTCCTTTCTTTTTTCTGTTCAGGGTGTTCTTTACCAGATTTTTTCTTTTTCCAAATCTTTTCCCAAATTGTTGCTCCTTGTCCTTT